>LGSN01000279.1:0-70527 GCA_001314375.1 Phytophthora podocarpi | reverse complement strand
GGAGATCCGAACTCCGCCACGCGACCCGCATCCATCACCGCGATCTTGTCGCAGTGCATGATCGTGTTGATGCGGTGCGCGATGATCAGCACCGTCTTGTCCTCGAACGTCTCCTTGATCGTCGTCTGGATGAGCGCGTCCGTGGCCGTGTCCACGTTTGCCGTGGCCTCGTCCAGCACCACCACCTTGCTGTCCTTGAGCAGCGCGCGACCGATGCAGATGAGCTGGCGCTGGCCCACCGACAGGTTGTCTCCGCCCTCGGCCACCTCGAAGTCGAGGCCAGCTCCCCAGCGACGCAGGCTGTCGGCCATGTGCACCTGCTTGAGCACGTTCCAGATGCGCTCGTCCGAGTACTCGTGGAACGGGTCGAGGTTCTCTCGCAGCGGTCCGCTGAAGAGCACGGGGTCTTGCGGGATGATGGCGAGGCTGCGTCGTAGTTCACGGAGGTTGATGGTGGCGATGTCGACGTCGTCGATGAGCACACGTCCGCTGTCGAAGTCGCAGATGCGGAAGAGCGCGACCATGAGTGAGGATTTTCCTGCGCCGGTGCGTCCGCAGATGCCAACCTTCTCTCCGGCTGCGACTTCCATGTCGACACCTTTGAGTACGAGCGGGAGTTCGGGTCGGTAGCGCAGACATAGCCCATCAAACCGAACGGAACCACGCACAGGCCATGCTGGTTCACTGTCCTGAGTGCTGTGATAATTCACCGGGATGAGCTCGCTGGTACGGCTACCGCTGTCGGGCTCGACGTCGATTTTGCGGAAATGCAGAAGACGCTCGACGCTGGTCATGGCGTTGTCGGTGCGATCGAAGGATCGCATGACCCATTGCATGACCGACGTCAACATGAGCGAGTACGTTAGCGAGAGTCCAGAGGTCATCGAGCCGACCGATCCGCGTGTGGCCACGAGGTAGAAGGTGACCACGAAGATGGCCACTACGGACAGCATATCCAGTCGTGCGGACAACCAACGGTTCGCGGACCAGTACGTCAGGAACAGGTTTGTGTTCGTGTCCACAACTTGACGATTGCGGGCTGAGAACTCTTTCTCCATGCAGAAGGCGCGGATCGTCGCAAGACCTGACAGCGTCTCGCTGAAGAGGTTGTACACTGGGGTGCGCGTGACTCCCTCCATCCGCTTGACTTCGCGCGACGTCTTCTTGAAGTACTGGCCGGTCCACACGAAGATCGCTAGGATCGGGATGTACGACAGGCCGATCCAGTAGGACGCGAAGGCGGAAACCACGAGCGAGCCAAAGCCCATGGAAACGTTCTGGAAGAGTAGCTGGTATTCGCGAGGCAGGTTGGTGTCCATCTGGTCGAGGTCATTCGAGAAGCGGTTCAAAATCTGTCCAACCGGAGTCACGTCGAAATAAGTCGTCACGGGAGCGCGAAGCACGCGACGAAAGAGCTCGTCGTGCAAGTGGTGTGACGTCCGGACGCACGATTCAACCATCATCAGGGCACGGCCGATCGTCAACACGGAGCAAAAGACAATGAGCCCAATGTACCACATGCCGAACGTGGTTCCGGAGTACGTAGGGTCGACACCACGGCGCGGCATGTTGCGAGCCCAGTGTCCTGGCCACCAGTCCGTCGCGGTGCGTGCTGCTTGGGCCACCGCATACGCCGCACCAAGTGTCAGTATGACAACAATGCCGTTAAATCCAGTCTCGTCGAAGTAGGCCTTGTAGACACGCCCGCCAACAGAGCCTTTCACACGGTCTTCCGCCCGAATCAGCTTCTGCGGCGTAGTGGCGAGTTTATCCTCGTTGTCGGAGACCTCAGATACATTTCCGTCGACATATCCATCATCGGAAGACAGCTCCTCGACTAGCATCGGTAGCTGTTCCGTTGCGGTCTCCGGTCGTTGAGTTACGGCCTTGGCTACATCTTCATCTTTGGAAGTATCAACCGCTGTGCCCAACTCTGGGAACTCCTTCACCACGTCGTTATAGCGACCTTGGGCTACGATTCCACCGTCCTGCACCACCACAACGTGATCAGCATTAGGCAACAAGTCGTAGTGGCTGTTGATAACGAGCAACCGAGTCTGGCCGGCCGCTAGCCCTTCAATACACTGCTCGAAGATGGCATGCGCAACGTGTGGGTCGACAGCGCCCAACGGGTCATCCAGGATAAGCACATCCGTCTCCGAACGGTACATGGCACGCGCGATCGCGATGCGAGCCTTCTGGCCACCGCTGAGGTTGATACCCCGCTCGCCGATTTCAGTCGCATCTCCGTGAGGTAGAGCGCCGAGATCCGTTGCTAGTTGTGAAGCTTCGAGTACTCGGGCATACCGTTCAGCGTCGAAGTCCTGTTCAAAAAGGACGTTGTCTCGAAGTGTGGAGTTGCGAATCCAAGTGTCCTGGGTCACGTAGGCGATGCGTCCACCGATTTTCGATTCTCCCGACGTGCGAGGCATTTCTCCCAGCAGCGCGTTGAGTAGACTCGATTTCCCTGACCCCACTTTACCCACGATCATCACGAGTGCACCGCTCTTCACGTGGAGGTTGACATTGTCGAGTCGGAATCCCTGGCCTGTCACGTCCACGCTGGAGTACTCAACGAATTGCTCAACATCATCAGTCGCGCTTTGAGATGGCGTCTTGGATTCAACAACGACGCCAGTAGACGAACTGTCGGGCCAGCAGAAGTAAGCGTTGCGAACGGAAATGCGACCGCGACTCATACCCTCATCAGCGAACCCCTCCAGTGTAGGTTGAGAAGTCTCTGATGGATACGAGATCTGCTGATTGTCGTTCGTGATCTCATCGCTCCCTACAAAAGCATCGATGCGACCAAAGGAGATCTTGGCTTTGGAGAACTCGGCGATAGCTTGGGGCAGCTGGTTGAGAGCCGTGCGGCAGATGTTGACCATTGCGATGAGCGTGAATGCTTCGATCACAGTAACGGTATGCCGAATGAGCACGTAGAGGCCTAAAGTGATACCGGAGAGGAAGCTTGGCGTAAGGAACAACATGACCGTGTTGATCACTTGGTACAGGTGGAACTTGCGCAGTAGAGCAACTTCACGAATACGGAGCTTTTCCACGCGCTGGGCGAGTGAGTCCTCCCACGCGTAGAACTTCATGACCCGGATACCTTGCAGTGCCTCGGACGTGACTTTGACGCGTTCATCGATGACATCCAGCAGCTTCTTTTGCAGTCCAGCGATACGGCCTCCTTGTTGCACTGAAATCGTCATGACGACGACCAGGACGACAGCACCCGCGAGAGCGGAGTAGAAATTGAAGAGGATGCCGATGAGCACGATTGAGATGACGAAGGAGAGGGGTCCCATGAGCAACCAGGGCCCGTGGGCAACGAAGTTAAACACGCGTTCCGTGTCGACACTCATCAGCGTCAGGATCTCTCCGCTGCTGTACTGCTGACGAGCAGCACTGGACAACCTCAGAGATTTGTCGTACACGAGCGCCATGCTGAGTGAACGCATGTTAGCAGCGACTCGGGACGACCTGAAGAAGAGATAGTTGAGCGACAGAACTGCCACAGCCGAGCTGGAAGTCATCATCACCAGGAGCCAGTAGCCACTGGAGATGTGGAACAAGTTCTCCTTTCCATTGAGAAATTGGAGCAATGCCTGGGCAACGTAGGATTGCATCGCCAGCGCCACCACGTACAGGATGCAGCCTATCGCTACGACAGCGAGTTCACTGCGGAACGTCATGAAGTAGGCCACGGAGAGTGGTGAAATCCCGAAGACATTCTTCGAGTTCGGGGTGTACACGAGACGAAAGCGCTCCTCAAGTGATTCGCATGAATCACTCGAGCAGAGTGGCCACATGTCTTCCATTTCCAAGACACGTCTCCCGCCCAAAGTCACCATCGGCTGCATCCATTGCGCTAGGACGACGGACAGGAAGGATGCGGTGTCCAGTGGGTTAGGGACATGGCTGAACGAGATCACTCCCGACTTTTGCTTTCCATCCGTCGGCTCTTGGAGCACAGCTACCGATGGTGTTGCTGGGGTACGCGGACCTTGGACGTAGTCGTGATGGCTTGGATCAAGGCTGGAAATCGGCATGCTGGAATGCAAACGTGGCAACGAAGGTCAAGTGGAGGAGTGGATACTTGTAGACGGTGGAGTTGGTGTGTTGCAAGCAAATTGCACAATGGCCGATTGACAAAACTACTCTAGTGGCGTGCACGCCTGAGTGCGACTCAAATGCGCACAATATACTAGGTACAGCTGCCTAGCTATCGTCTGGGCCAGTGGATAAGCCATTGTTCATGGGACTTGCAGTGTCTGGATGATTGAATTGACACAATTGGTAGCTCACATGTTACCAGCTTCAGCGTGAACACGACCAGAGCGATCCTGATTACAATGTACACGAAAAATTCGCCTCGCAATATGCATTTTGACGTTATCTCTTGGGGGTACGGGTAGTTTTACAGATTTGCATCGTGTCCAGTGTGGACAGGCAGCTGTGACTTGGACGTGTTGTGGGGCCTGGCTCACAATGACAAACGCTGTGAGACGTGGCACATTGTAACACGCTCTTCGCCCTCGCAGCACCGTGAATCTGCTAACACCTGGCGTACGTGCGAGTCGAGTCATACGCTGCCCAAACTAGCTCGTACCTTGCACTGGATGTTCTGGGCCTACAACCGAATGGCGTTTCCAGTCTCTATTCGCAGGACGAACACAACGAAATAGAGTGTCCAATGTCTGTCATGACATTCACCAGCATCACGGGTATGCTAGAGCGCAAAAATAATGGCCAACATTTCTTAATCAATGCCGCTGCCGTGGGTTGGTGTGCATGTACTAGATCTCGCCATACATTTCATACTGGGAATCGATGATCTGCTTCATACCAGTACGCGCCTCCAAAAATGTTTTTTCTATCAAACAGGAATCAGAAACGTTGGCAACTCGGAACTCAGTTTGTTGTTTGGGGTCCCATCGCATTGATCACTTGCGTTGGTCGCGTGTGCCTCCGTGCACTTGTCGACTGCATGAATCAATGTCACTGGTTTTGTAAGATTCGGCCTCGCAGGCCTTGCTTTCCGAAACTCGTTGTTCGTGAAGTCCCATCCTGCCCCGGTTTCCTGAAGCATACCCGAATTAAACGGGCGTAAAATGTACGCTCTGGCATCGATGAGAGGAAGCAGAGGGGTACTTTACGTCGAGCCGACCAGGTGCGTGGTTGCGCGCTGGCGTTACCACCCTCGTGGTCGCTGTGGATCACCAGGTACAGACGCATGAGCTCGTCAAACTCGGTGTTGTCAAAGCCCAGCATGCGGTTGAAGTTGGCTGAGTAGGCGAGGCTCGAGTCGTAGGCGTTGTTGGACTCGCCGAAGTAGGTGTTGTGGTAAATAAGGGCAGCCACATCGGGCAGGCGGGCAATGAGGTTCATGCTGTCCTCGTACGTGTACTCCCAGTAGGTCGACTTGTGGATACCCTCGGCGTATTTTTTGATGAAGACGCTCTCGGTGTTCATGACAGTCACGGCAGCCCGACAACTGCGTGATGGGGTGGGCATACTTGAGGTCGCGGATGAGCTTGCGCACGTGTTCGGGCACCTTGGCGCGCCAGTGCAGCTCAGCAGGGACGTTGGCAGCCTGGGCGGCCGTGGGGACCTCGTCGGCCATTAGTAGCCATAGTAGGCCTTCCGGTAGGGGCTCTCCGCCGTCCTCCTTGGCCGGCAGGCACTTCTGGAGGTCCGAAATGGTGTGACCACGGAAGCGGATGCTCTCCTCGACGTCCAGCAGCGAGATCTCCCACAGGAGACTTGATGCCGCGGGCACCGCCAAGGGTGTAGGCCACAGTGATCTCACCCAGCGACTTGTGATCGTACTCAGCCTTGAGCTTCGTAGTAGTAAAACTTAAAAAAATACGGTCGCGAGGATTTCGGCCTCAATCGACTTGGCGCTACTACATATTAAAATACATGTAGTCGGAACCTGCAGCATCATGTATAAACGCTGACTGCAAAGCCCGCCTAGGTTTCTATATTAGGACGTTATCGATTTCTTTGATTACGATGTTGGTATGCACGTAAGCGGATTGTAATCGTGTCCAAAGTGGACAGGCAAGCCTGGCTCAACGACAAAGCGTTGCATTCGATCTTAGCCATGATTTGACAATTTGTAATGTACAGTACTTCTCAACCACGCGGCACCACAAACCGCTGGTGCTTGGTCAGGTCGAGAAGCTAGCTCGCATCGTTTACTGGATACCGAAAGACAGATCCTTCCTCAGTCCGCGCACCACGATGGGAGACAACTACGGCAATTGTAGCAAATGGGGAATAAAAAACATGACGCGTGCGTGGTGGGTGTGTCCAGTGTGCCAATATTATTTTTCCTGAGTTCTACAATGTACGGCACGATATGCTACTGTACATGTAGTGGTTCATTTTGTCCTGCATAAATACAACCGATCTCATAGAAATGACGACTGCTCGTAGAGGACCCTTAGTTTATCGGGCATGCTTACGGTTAGAGTCCCATCGCACTCTGATCACGTGCAGTCCTTGCACACCGAAAAGTATCCTACCGCACAGTTTCCTCGTTTGCAAGATTCGGCTGTGCGTGCCGACTGGATTTCTCGTCGCTAGTTGCACGGACGATGGTACAATGCCATCCCCGCACGCTTCCTGCGAACTACATGGACGTGCACATGGCTTTTACACTTTGAGCTACATGTAATCCCCACACACCTGCTTCGAGACGGTAGCACAAAGGCCTTGATACATGCCAAGAATGCCCTCTTTTGCCAAGATCGTCTTGGTTCCTTCCCACACCCCGACATTCACGCCGATTAGCTTGGTCTTCAATGTCTCAATCTACACGGTCAATTAGAAGTGTAGTCCATTAGGTATACACTTTCCGCTGCAGCAGTAATCAGGTAAGCAGACGCACCGGTGTCATGGCGAGTAGAGCTTCCATGGCCCCTGCCATTGTGCCTGCTGCCAGGTTTCGCACGGCTGAATTTCTCCCCTCGTCAGACAGCGCGCTCTTCGCGATATCATACGCACCAAAGCGGATACCAGCTTTAGGGATGGAGCCAATGAGCACAGGTGCAAGTCCACGGTAGAGTGATCCGACACCATCAGCCTGTACGTGATAACGGAAGCCGCCTACCATCCCGGTATACTGCGCTCGCATAGTGCCCAGTTGCAAGTTGGTCTTGATCATTTCCATGGGCCAGACCGTCAGGATCTCAACCCCTCCAGCGAGACCGCCTGTCGTTGTGGCTACAATCGGATTCTTGGACTTGTTCACCATCGTTGTTCTTGGAAGTTACTCGTTCGCTCGAAAGGAGAAATGCATAATGCAAACCGCGACAAGAACTTTGTGCTGAAAAGAAAGCTGCGCCTGCATTCGTAGATTGTAGTCACTCTCGGCGAATCCTTAGATCCTCAGATGGAGAAGCCAACCCAGCAGATACGGACAGTGCTCCTGCTGGCGTATGATATAACGCACACCAGCTTGTTGCATTGTGATTGTATCCACTACATGACCATACTACGCAGTAATACATGTCGATTGTGCAGTGTTTGTTTTTACAATTTCATTGGAGTCCAAGTGTCCAACGGTACAAAGTCGTGAGGCTAGACTTGAAGCTTTACACGGCCCAAGGCCGTGTTCGTAGAGCACATACTGGTACATTATTCTCTGAAATTTATTTCAGAGTCTAAAACCCCCTCTCATAACCACAGTTTATCAAAAAACACAAAAAGCACTCAACAGGCTTGGCTCACAAGCTCACTAGCAATATTTAATAAATGCGAAAATATTGTAAAAAACCGGCGGGTTTTTTGCTTTTGGTCCAAATCCTCCAAAACACTATCTTCAGCCTTCAGCCTTCAAGCTTGCTGCATTCGAGTGTCGGTCCGCAACTGTAAGAATGGCTTGCAGCACTGAAAATACAGACGTCGACACTGAGGGCTAGGTTGGTCGCCAGCACTGAAGTGGAAGGCTTCAACACTGTAGGATTTTAAATACGCAAGCGGCACAGGCATGGCATGCGCTAGCGGTGTAAATAGCTGCGAGCTCCGAGTTTTTATAGCTCGGCTCGGTGGGATGAAGCCGCAGCGGTTGCTGAAGTTTGCTGCTGCTCACGGTTGCCCTCACCTCTGTTATCTTAGACGATGTTCACTTCCAATTTAGCTAGCAGCCCTCGGGTCGGACTTCTGCCTCCGGCATCGGTGCCGACTGATGGCGGTTCTATCCTCCGCCGCGGAAACAAATCAACGCGCAGACTCCACGATGTCAAGAAATTGCTCAAGCCAATCAAGTTCAAATGATGATGGAAGCTCGTCGGGGACTGAGCCTTCTTCAAGCTCGTCTGACTCTGAGGTGCGGAGCTGCTCTCATTGCTTAAATTGAACCGGTCTAACAACGTTTTTGTTTTCTTCACACTTTAGTCGGATGATGCTGACGAGGCTGGGTGTCTGCCGGCTATACCTCAGCCGAAATGGAGACTTATATGGAGTTCCGACGACACAAGCCGCACTTTTGCATCAGTGACGGAGGGTTTGCCCCGCTTTGCAAGAAAGAAGAACGACCAGTACCCTTGTACCATGGACCACGCATCTCAAGAAGAGGTCGGCGTCGCTCAGACAGCACATACAATGCGTACTATCTTGACGAAGTGCATCTCGACTCGATGTGCTCGACTTGAGGTGGCATGCGCGTGCCGATACAAAATAAATTTGTGTGAAGGCAGCGAGCTTATTGCCGTGTTTCAGGAAGGTGATCATACTATGGTCGACGAGCATTCAGCATCTCCACGCGAGCCGAAGATGACAGCAGAGATGAAAGACTATGTGAACAATAAGCTGGACAGCAACTCTACCATGACGTCTCATGTGTTGTTTACGTGAATCTGCACAAAATTAAAGGACAGTGTCTTTCGAGGCATCGCTCCTTTGGAGACGCAAGTACAAGGATACGTGAAGCGCTGGCGCGAAAAACCGAGACGACTCGATGCAACCCGTGATCGGCATTTGTGCTGAATCGATGTTCGAGCTCGTGAGAAATGTAGCTCAGACTGGTGACGATTTATTCGTGTTTTGCGACTCCCAAGTGGATGATGGGTCTCTCGTTCCTGATATTGGAAATGCGTCGGATGACTCGCCGCTTCGCCTGGGCCTCACTTCCTACTCGCTGTTGGAAACGTAGATTAAGGTGCAACAAGATCCTCGCTGCGTCACTATCTTACATTTAGACAGCACACATAACATGGTGCGTCAACGCTACAGCGTGTTCATCTTAGGGGTTTCAGATAGCTGTGGACATTTTTTCCTCTGGTCTACTACTGTGCATCCCAACATCGGGCCGAAGACGTTGGATGGTGCCTTTCGTACCTGAAACGAGTGATGTTGAAGACCTTTGCCGTCCGCTTCTCTCCGCAATACGTGATGACCGATGCAGACAACGCGCAGTATAACGCCTGCGCTGAGGAGCTGCCGTTCACAAAAGTATTGATGTGTTGATTCCATGTCTGCCAGAACGTCTGGAAGAAAGCTAGGAAGTTGAAGAAGCTTGAGAGAGACATTTTCCGTGATCTCAATGATCTTCATTTCTGCCGCTCGGAAGAAGAATTTGATACAAAACGAGCCGCTACGGTAGCTAAGTGGCGAACGGCTCGAGGTGTGAGAGCTCGGTTTCGTATAGTCACCAAGAAAATAATCCACCAGTGGCTTGACAACCCACGATTCTCGAAGTGGCAAGACTTCAATACACCTTCCGGCTACCCCGCCATCAATAATCCTGTGGAGCAATATCACAGGACTGTGAAGTTGGTCAACTGCACGTCCCGAGCGACTCCTATTGAGATTATCGAGCTTCTAAACCAGTCACGTGTTGGATTTCTTGCCAAGAAAATTACGTTTACCAGCATAACTAAGGTGTCGAAGCGGCTGAAGGCGCACTACAATCGAATCAAGAAGCGCGGCGAGCTTTCTGCGACCGTACTACAGCCGGTTGGAGATCTGCGACATCAACTAGTGCAAGTAAAGCACGTAGTCCGCCTGCCACCTGCTCAAATCGCAGCACAACACTTAGCACACAATGGAGAAAGCGCGTCTACGACGCACAGTGAACGGGTACTCCTGCAACAGAATGGGGCGCGGCAAATGGCAGACAATAACGCACGCACCACCAATCCCATCGATACGAGCCGACGGACTTCCAATAAGCGCTCCACGAAAAACAAGAAAAGGAAAACTGAATTTCATGCTGATGATAGCAACCAACCCATCAAGTCACCACACACCTTACGAATGCAGTGGGAAGGCATGCCCGAGGATGGTTGGATTGTCGGTGCGATCTCACGAGCATGCCAATGCCGTTTCCACGCAAAGTACAACATGTGCCCACACATTATCGAGGCGACAAAAGTCGCTGGCCTTCCTTATCCAGGGTTGCCAAATCCTGTGCGCCGATTCGCGACGAGGGACAAACATTCTCGAAGGAGGGCTGCACAGCAGCATATCAGCATCAACAACCAGATCGGGCAAAGCTACAACGAAGGCGGCGTAAATGTCCATGACGGTGTTGATGAGCAGCTTAGGCGCCAGAGCCTTGTGTTTTCACACGAAGCCAGTGCTGATCGCCGTTATGTGACTGGTTCGGAGATGACCGCACACATTTCTCTATCGACAACCATCGATGGTACTTCTTCAGTCCTAGACCATAATTCGGTTCCAGCTCAAGTGCGATGCCCATCCGTACCAGCTTTTGCAGAGTCGATTGCACGGGCTGAAGACAATTCTGCTGAACACTCAAGGATGACGGCGAATATCGCGTCTGATATCAGCCTAGGCTACGCAATTCGCGAGCGGCACCATCAAGCTCGAAGGAACGAGATGTTTGGCAGTTTGTTGGGAGCTGTTGGCACGACTACCCGAGCGATTGCATTGCCTTGCAGGCGCCGTACAACCTACTCCACTAACCGCGAATCCTGCGAACACATTAAACGACGTCGATGCTAGAGGAGATATGCTGGAGTAGAGAAATTATGCACCTCTTGAGTCATTGCACGAATACTGAATACATTTAGATCTTTGCTAGTACTTTATACGCCTTGACATGCTTCAACCAAACTATCAGTGCTTAAGGCAAGCATTTCAGTGCTGAAGGCTTTTCATATGGTGTTCGTGGACATGCCATACGGTGCTGACGCCCAAATCTCCTTTCGGTGTTTCCACCCGCTGTTTCAGTGTTTTAGGCCAAATCTACAGTGCTGTCGTCTATAAGTACAGTGTTGCGGGCGGTTCCTCGCTGCATTCAGACCACTTGGTCACACAAGTGTCCACAGCAACTCCCTCCAAAATCTAATTCAAAGCGAGAAANTTCGGAGCGAACACAGCGTCCTTCACGTACTGCAGCGCCACGACGCGAGCGAAGCCGTAGAACACGCTGAGTAGCAGCACCACGACTCCGACCATGAGTGAGTTCTACGCCCCGGCTTTAGCCCACCACACTTGCGGGGGTTTCCCCATTGTCATAAAGCCTTTGTCATGATCGAGATCCCGGTCGCCGTCATAGTGATATTCATAATCCTACAATCCATAAGCTTAGCGTTATACATCATTATCAAGCACATACGATTCATCACCCACGAACCTTGACAAAGACCCCTAACTGGATGTTGAGCGACTGCGTCCAGTATTTGATGAAGAGGACGTTAGGTTGAATTAAGTTGGGCCACTTATTAACACAACGTATTCATCAAATTCCAACACACACGTCTGATAGCATCGCTCCTTGACACTTCCATACAACACATCTACAAGCTCAAATTCAAACTCACAAGTCACACATAAGCGTTCACATTTCCGAGATACAAATTTCAGAGCTTCTCCGGGCGCAAGCACGGCCTTGTTTTCAATGCCGTGTTCATCGATTTACGATTCAACGCCTTAATTTGACGTAGTGTACTGTCATATGATGCGTAATTATTTGTCCAGGGGCCGGACAGGATATTGACAAAACGAGAAGACAAACATTTAGAGCGGAAAAAAACATCGACGGGATATTTTGCGTGAGCAATTTAAATTAAACAAAGACGCCGGAGCAGAGTTATAGGTGCAATATCCTCGCTCAAGGATAGTTACCTCGGTTCTTAGATATACCGTTGTGGGGATACACTGTGGTCGACAGTGACTTGCTTCGGATTTCAGGGCTAAAACGCGACATTTTCGTTCTAGGTTATTTTCTCACGATATGTTTTACCCATTCCTTACAAATTACTCGAGACGGTAAGGTGTGGCAATCATGTTGGTGCCGTTGCAGCTGCAATGCCTACGCAGAAAAAGCGAAATTGGAGATTGCAGTTCGAAATACTGACGATTTGGCCAGAGTTCGATCGGCTGCCGTTGCCTTCTTCTCCCTTCTTAGATCCTGTTGCATTTGATTATTCGAAAATGAAGTACACGCTATCTGTAGCTCAAGGAGAGCTTTGTCTATGCGTGTCATTTTTCTTTTGTCACCATGAGTGGCAAGCGCAAGAAGAAGAAACAAGAACCCGACAACCCGGGGACCTGGGATATCGTCGCCGACTCCCAAGGTCGTGCTCAAGGGCACCCGGAATGTCTTGCGCTGTACCAACAGTCGATGCAAGACAAACATCTGGAACCGAGACGTCAACGCCGCGAGAAACATGCTGGAACTGCTCCGGAGCGGGCTGAAGGGGAAGCGCGGCGCGAGCAGGTTGCGGATGTTCAGGCGGGGACAGCCCTCCAAGTAAGACGGAAAAACTGTGGGTGGAAAGACTCGCAGCGTACGCGCTGCGGGGATACATAGCCTCCCACTTCCACATATTCGTAGCATAGGGAAACCAGTAGGACATTCTCAGTGCTCTTTGTAATAAAGACAGAATCGGAGTAAGTCACAATACAACGTACTCGAGTCTTGAAGAAGAAAACCTCTGGACGACTTCCAGCGAAACACACCCAGTCTTATTGGGATCTCACTAGGCACCAACTCACTGAGACGAACAGACCATGAATGCTCATTGACTTCGTCGCATCAAACCCAAAAGCGGATTCACTACGATACCCAACTATTTCAAGACATTCTAAACCGTTCCTGACCGCTTCGCCAATGCCCCAAACACCGACTGCAGCTGTGCCAGCAACTCCGACGGAGATCCGAACTCCGCCACGCGACCCGCATCCATCACCGCGATCTTGTCGCAGTGCATGATCGTGTTGATGCGGTGCGCGATGATCAGCACCGTCTTGTCCTCGAACGTCTCCTTGATCGTCGTCTGGATGAGCGCGTCCGTGGCCGTGTCCACGTTTGCCGTGGCCTCGTCCAGCACCACCACCTTGCTGTCCTTGAGCAGCGCGCGACCGATGCAGATGAGCTGGCGCTGGCCCACCGACAGGTTGTCTCCGCCCTCGGCCACCTCGAAGTCGAGGCCAGCTCCCCAGCGACGCAGGCTGTCGGCCATGTGCACCTGCTTGAGCACGTTCCAGATGCGCTCGTCCGAGTACTCGTGGAACGGGTCGAGGTTCTCTCGCAGCGGTCCGCTGAAGAGCACGGGGTCTTGCGGGATGATGGCGAGGCTGCGTCGTAGTTCACGGAGGTTGATGGTGGCGATGTCGACGTCGTCGATGAGTACGCGTCCGCCGTCGAAGTCGCAGATGCGGAAGAGCGCGACCATGAGTGAGGATTTTCCTGCGCCGGTGCGTCCGCAGATGCCAACCTTCTCTCCGGCTGCGACTTCCATGTCGACACCTTTGAGTACGAGCGGGAGTTCTGGTCGATAACGCAGACACAGTTGGTCGAAGCGAATCGTACCTCTTGTTGGCCATGATTGAGCTGCTTCGCTAGTAGTTCGGTGCTCCGCATCGAGCAATTCAACGACTGTTTTGCCCGCATCATCTTCCTTTTCAATCTGTCGGAAGAACATCAGTCGCTCAACACTAGTCATGGCGTTGTCCGTGCGATCGACAGCACGCATGACCCACTGCACGGAAGATGTTAGCATGAGTGAGTATGTGAGCGATATGCCGGAAGTCATCGCGCCCACTTGGCCCTTACTTGACACAAGATAGAGCGTGACAATGAAGATAATGACCACCGACAGCAGATCAAGACGCGTCGCCAGCCAACGACTCGAGCACCAGTACGTCAAATAGAGATTTGTGTTCGTGTCCACGACCTCACGGTTGCGAGCAGCAAACTTATCTTCCATTCGGAATGCACGAATAGTGGAGAGACCAGATAGCGTTTCTCCGAACAAATTGTACACAGGTGTCCGCGTGACACCTTCCAGACGCTTGATCTCGCACGAGGTCTTCTTGTAGTGTTCACCAGTCCACAAGAAGATGACAAACATCGGGATGTAGGACACGCCGATCCAGTACGATGCAAAAGCCGATACAACAAGAGAACCGAGAGCCATGGACACGTTCTGGAAAAGTACTTGGTACTCTTGAGGAAGTACCGAGTCCATCTGGTCCAAGTCATTCGAAAAGCGATTGAGAATACGTCCCATTGGAGTCACGTCAAAGTACCGCGTAATAGGTGCGCTCAGAACACGCCGGAAAAGCTCGTCGTGAAGATTTTGTGATGTTCGGACGCAGGTCTCGATCATCATCAGCGCACGAATCATAGTAAGCACCGAACAAAGGACGATAAGACCGAGATACCACATACCCAAGTCTGTGCTCGAGTACGTTAGGTCGTCCGTGTGTTGCTTCAGTGTGCGCGCCCAGTGTCCAGGCCACCAGTCAACGACCGTGCGACTTGTTTGGCCGATGCAGTAGACGAGTACAAGCACCACGAACACGACGCCCCCATTGAAGCCGGACTCGTCGAAGTACGTTTTGTACACACGAGTACTCACAGTCCCTCTCACCCGGTCCTCTGAGTGGACAAGTTGGCCCGCTTTATCCCTGTCCGCATCCTCCTTCGTCTCAACCGAACTCGCGATTCTTGCTAGCCCCTCGTTCTGCTCACTTGAACGTTCAAGTATTGTCTCGATATCATCGTCAAGTACACGCGCTTCCATCACCGCGTTTAAGTTGCCCTTGCCGCCTTCAACGGGGGTGCTGCTATTCAATCCAAGGTGTGGGAACTGAGTAACGACATCAGCATACGTCCCATGAGAAGCGATCACCCCGTCACGCATCACCACGATATGATCAGCGTTCGGCAGTAAGTCGTAGTGGCTGTTCAGCACCAACAACCGAGTTTGACCACCTGCCAAGCCAACAACACACTTCTCGAAAATTGCATGCGCTACATGGGGATCCACAGCACTCAAAGGATCGTCCAAAATCAACACATCCGTCCCAGTCCGGTACATCGCCCGCGCAATCGCCACTCGAGCTTTCTGACCACCGCTGAGGTTGATGCCACGCTCACCAATCTCCGTCGAGTCTCCGTTAGGCAGTGCGTTCAGATCCATCGCCAATTGTGAAGCGTTCAACACCTGTGCGTACCGCTCAGCATCGTAGTCTTGCTCGAAGAGGATGTTGTCACGCAGAGTAGCGTTACGGATCCAGGTGTCTTGACTGACGTAGGCCACCTGCCCACCGATTTCGAGCACACCCGACGTGCGTGGCATTTCACCGAGGATGGCATTCACTAGACTGGATTTGCCCGCTCCAACTCTGCCAACGATCATGACGAGGGAACCACGTTCTACCTCCAAGTTGATTCCTTCCAGCCGAAATCCTTGTGTCTCGCTACTTGAGATGTTGGATTGTCGTGCATCAGGAAGGACAGCACTTTTGACAGCCTCTTCCAGGCCTCCACCACCTTGTGCCTTGTCCAACGTCGGTGTGACTACAACGACCCCTTCAGCTGGAGACGTCTCGGGCCAACGAAAGTTAGCGTCGCGGATTGAAATGCATCCTTTGCCGACAATTCCATCGCCATCATGGGGTTCCGATAGGAGTGGAGTCGTCATCGATGCGCTTGGAGAATGTAAACGCAAGAAGGATTGTGTAAGGATCTCGTCAGCTACGAGGAACTGGTCGATGCGCGCAAACGAGATCTTGGCCTTGGAGTAGCCTCCAATTGCCTGAGGTAATTGGACTAAGGCCGTGCGGCAGATATTGACCATTGCAATCAAAGTGAAAGCCTGAACGACCGTGATATGGTTCCGAGTCAACATGTACAAGCCCAACGCGACACCGGAGAGGTACGTGGGCGTGACGAAGAGCATGACTGTGTTGACCACTTGGTACAAGTGGAACTTGCGCAGTAGAGCAACTTCTCGGACTCGAAGCTTGTCTACGCGTTGCGCGAGCGAGTCCTCCCACGCGTAGAACTTCATGACCCGGATGCCTTGCAGTGTCTCGGACGTGACTTTGACGCGTTCGTCGATGACTTGGAGGAGTTGTTTTTGCAGTTTAGCAATACGATCTCCTTGCTGTACGGACAAGACCATGCCCACGACAAGTACGACAGCGCCCGCAATCGACGAGTAGAAGTCGAAGAGCACACCAACCAGCATGATCGAAATCGCGAAACCAAGCGGCCCCATGACGAGCCAAGGCCCGTGAGCGACGAAATGGAATACCCGTTCCGTGTCCACACTCATAAGCGTGAGAATCTCGCCGGTTGTGTACTCTTGACGTGCCTCGCTTGACAGTCGTAACGCCTTGTCGTAGATGAGAGACATGGTGAGGGAGCGCATGTTGACACCAATACGCGCCGACACGAAGAACACGTAATTGAGGGACAATACGGCAACGAGAGAGCTGCCTGTCATCAAAGCCATGAGCCAATATCCACTCGAGAGGTGGAAAATATTTTCTTCGTTGTTGAGAAACTCCAGCAGACCTTGTGCGACGTACGACTGCATGCCCAAAGCTACCACGTACAGCATGCAGCTAACGAAGACAACCGTCAACTCGGCTCGAAATGCCACCGCAAAAGCCATTGCCACTGGAGAAATCCCCACGATGTGCGACTTGTCTGGTGCGTACACACGACGGAAACGAGTCTCCAAAGCCTCGCAGGAGTCTCGAGGGCAAAGAGGCCACATATCCTCCATCTCGAGAATTTTTTTCGACCCCAACGAAATCAACGGGTAGACCCATTGCGCCACAATGATCGAGACGAACGAAGCACGATCCAGTGGGTTGGGTTGCTGGCTGAATGGCACAGCCTCGGGCTTGATAGTCGACTCGTTCACCGAAACCGCATCGGGTGTTGGTGGTGCTTTCACGTAGTCTTCTTGGTTGTTTCCAGTCCAATTATTTGCCACCATCGGTTGTCAATTGATGTTGAAGGTGAAATAAGGGGAGAGGAGTTTTCAAGTGAGTTGTTGCCGGCAAATTGCGGAATGGTTGAGTTCAAAAGAGGTCAAAGATTTGGAGTCTACAGAAACCACAAGAGTCAAAAGTGGCACCATGTCGACCGCTTAGGGCGTTTCGTCTATGGCCATCGGAGCAGGGATCTGTACATCAACCGTGTCGATTAGATGGCAACCACTAAACGACGTCATTTCGATGCCATTCATCCTCAGGGTGAGGCCGTCATGACGAGGTTGAAATGGGTGTTGTATGTTCAAACGCGTCACACATAGCTAAGTAACTCGAGGGTGACATAGTGAAAGGAGCCAACCAATACTATAAAAGATACCCCCCCCCCCGACATTAGAGAACTAGACCTGAATGCTTTGCAAGAGCGGCGAAGACCGACTGTGGCTGTGCCAGCAACTCCGACGGAGATCCGAACTCCGCCACGCGACCCGCATCCATCACCGCGATCTTGTCGCAGTGCATGATCGTGTTGATGCGGTGCGCGATGATCAGCACCGTCTTGTCCTCGAACGTCTCCTTGATCGTCGTCTGGATGAGCGCGTCCGTGGCCGTGTCCACGTTTGCCGTGGCCTCGTCCAGCACCACCACCTTGCTGTCCTTGAGCAGCGCGCGACCGATGCAGATGAGCTGGCGCTGGCCCACCGACAGGTTGTCTCCGCCCTCGGCCACCTCGAAGTCGAGGCCAGCTCCCCAGCGACGCAGGCTGTCGGCCATGTGCACCTGCTTGAGCACGTTCCAGATGCGCTCGTCCGAGTACTCGTGGAACGGGTCGAGGTTCTCTCGCAGCGGTCCGCTGAAGAGCACGGGGTCTTGCGGGATGATGGCGAGGCTGCGTCGTAGTTCACGGAGGTTGATGGTGGCGATGTCGACGTCGTCGATGAGTACGCGTCCGCCGTCGAAGTCGCAGATGCGGAAGAGCGCGACCATGAGTGAGGATTTTCCTGCGCCGGTGCGTCCGCAGATGCCAACCTTCTCTCCTGCCTCGACTTCCATGTCGACACCTTTGAGTACGAGCGGGAGTTCCGGTCGGTAACGCAGACACAGCTGGTCGAATCGAATGGCGCCCCGCGATGGCCATGAAGAACAGCCAAATGAATCGCTTTGAAGCAGTTCGTCGATGGTAGAGCCACTCTCATCCTCTGTGGCAATATCACGAAAATGCAGCAACCGTTCGACACTGGTCATGGCATTGTCAGTGCGATCAACGGAGCGCATTACCCACTGCACGACCGACGTCAGCATGAGTGAGTATGTGAGAGAGATTCCCGAAGTCAGAGCGCCAACTTTACCTCGAGTAGAGACCAGGTACGTTGTGACGGAGAAGATGATAACTACAGACAGCAGATCCAAGCGTGAAGCCAGCCAGCGCCCTGCGCCCCAGTAGCTCAAGAAGACACTGCCATTTCTGTCAACCACTTCGCGATTTCGAGCTGAGAAAGCGCGTTCCATCTTGAATGCTCGAATAGTGGTGAGACCTGACAGCGTCTCGCTGAACAGGTTGTACACAGGAGATCGAGTGATGCCCTCGAGACGTTTGAGCTCGCATGACGATTTCTTGAAGTGGTCTCCCATGAACTCGAAAATCACTATGAGAGGAATATACATCACAGCAATCCAGTAGGACGCGAAGGTCGATACTCCCAGCGTGCCCACCGCCATCGACACATTCTGAAAGAGAAGCTGGTACTCTTCAGGCAAGACAGCGTCCATCTGGTCCAGATCGTTCGAGAATCGATTAAGGATCCTGCCAACAGGGGTCACATCAAAGTATCTCGTGACTGGAGCCTGCAGAACGCGGCGAAACAATTGATCGTGCAAGTTTTGCGACGTCCGCATACACGACGCGATTAACGTGAGCGCTCGTGCCATTGTCAGGATTGAGCAAACGACGATGAGTCCAAAATACCACATACCAAAAGTTGTCCCTGAGTATGACGGATCCACACCGAAGCCGACCATGTTTCGTGCCCAGTACCCCGGCCACCAGTCTACAACTGTACGTACAGCTTGACTGACACAGTATGCCAAGCTGAGCACTAGCGCAACTAGAATGCTGCTGAATCCGTTGCAGCTGCAATGTCTACGCAGAAAACATCGAAATTCGAGATTGGAGTTCGAAATACTGACGATTTGACCAGAGTTCGATCGGCTGCCGTTGCCTTCTTCTCCCTTCTTAGATCCTGTTGCATTTGATTATTCGAAAATGAAGTACACGCTATCTGTAGCTCAANTGAAGAGACCACGAAGGACACGCACTCCAGCGTGATCTGCAAGCTCACACGTATCCTCAGACTTCCAGAACTATGTGAAGAGATCAAACGGACCTGTGTCGTGATGAAGCAAGTTCAGTTGGAGGGCTGGCATCTCGCCAACCTGCACGTACTGCGCTGTCTGAAAGAAAGCGAGGAAGTGCCGAAGTTGGAGCCGATGCTTTTCTATCGCAGCTGCGTAGCTACGCTCGGAAACATCGAAGCGCGAGACCGTGGTTCCTCCGGGACCAAGTATCCGAGTTTCCACAAAACCTGTTTACGGTATTGGGCAAGTCGAGAGCGCGTGCCAACATACGCTGCAGAGAACATCACGAATGGAGCTGCTATGATGAACGAAATGGCCAGAATGATTAAGATCAACGCTCTGAACATGCTCGCCCTCCACTTCCGTCGTCGTATGCACCAGTACAGTCGTTTTCGCTACGCCCCCAACTGGGAAGATTGAACTGAAGTATCGAGACATAAAACGAATAGTGGCAGCTGTTACCGAGTCAAATCAATTCCGGAGGTGGACGAAGAAGATAACCCGACAGGCAGGATGGTGAAGGTGTGGACGGAGTGGGAGGATTCCACGGATCCAGTGGAGCTCGAGTTGCGCACGTGGCTGGAGATGGTCCCTTGGCAGTGGCAAATACGAGAGAACAGCGCGCACTTCGTTCGCAAGCTGTACGACATGCTGGTCTGGATGGAGGAGTTCGTCAAAGAGCATCCGAAAGCAAAAGGAGCCAGGTTATACTCCTTGTTGCCTGTGGCAACGTCGTTCCAGGCTACGTACATCACGATCAACGCAACCACGCTGTACGACCTCTTCGCACGGTTGATCCATCTACCTAAGGTGGAGGAGTTTGTGAAAAACGATTTGAATATTGTCCCGACCAAGAAGAGGACATTTGATTCGAAACTTCCATTCACATTGGGTCTTTCCAGAAAAACAAAGCGAAATACTGCGGAAGGTATTCGATGTGGTGCAGTTCGAGACCAGGACCCGCAAGTTCGTTGACGAAGTGAAAACCAACGGCTATGCTGCTTCAATTACCATGATCCGACCACTTACGACGACTTCGGTTGTTGTGGTTGAGAAGAAAGTCTCCAACAAGAAGAAAAAGAAGAACGACAGCACCGCTCAGCCGATGACAAAGAAGGCCAATAAAAAGAAAGTGAAGACTCCTGAAGAACTCCCTAACGAAGATGAGTTTGCCAAAGAGTTGTTCAAGCTTGGACCCGAGTATTCTCCAGACGTTCTCATCGGCATCGATCCTGGAATGCGTTCCATTGTAACGGCTGTGTCTGTGGGACGACTTCAACGCAGACGCAGGAGGCAGAGGACGAGGGTGAAACAGGCGTCAACGACGACAGCGCAGGCGACAGCCTCAACGCAAGCAGACGGTTATGGCACTATCCACTCGCGAATACCGTCATTTGTCCAAGATGAACGATTTCCGGTTCTGGAACGAGAACCTGAAGAAGCGAGAACCATGGTATGCTGGAATCGTGCACGCGATGCCGTCGTTCAAGACATCGTGTTACGACCTGTACTTGCAGCGCCTGCAGTTCTTCTGGGCGCATCTTCGATTCCTACTGGCGTTCAGCGCAGAACAAGCTTTTCTTAGATGGCGGTTCACGCAAGACCGCGCGAAGATGAAGGCGTTGGATACATTGGCGGAGCGGATTGTGCCAAAAGCCAGCAAGCAGGTGTGCATCGCCTACGGAGACTGGAGTCGTAGAGATGGCATCAAGGGCCACGCCATAGGACCGGTCAAGCGATTTGTCGAAGCGCTGAAGAAACGATCTCGATGGATGAGTACCGATCAAGTCTGACGTGCTCCTGCTGTCACAAACGCCCCAAGCAGGCTCGATTGTTCACGAAGATGGAAAGGAAAGAAGACGAAGAGGACATCCGACTGAAGGAGCGGCCGCCCAGGAAAGAAGCGAAGGAGATTGAGGAGACGCGGAAGTTCAGGAACCCGAAGCTGGCGAGCAAGAAGGTCGTGCTCAAGGGCACCCGGAATGTCTTGCGCTGTACCAACAGTCGATGCAAGACAAACATCTGGAACCGAGACGTCAACGCCGTGAGAAACATGCTGGAACTGCTCCGGAGCGGGCTGAAGGGGAAGCGCGGCGCGAGCAGGTTGCGGATGTTCAGGCGGGGACAGCCCTCCAAGTAAGACGGAAAAATGGTGGGTGGAAAGACTCGCAGCGTACGCGCTGTGGGGATACATAGCCTCCCACTTCCACATATTCGTAGCATAGGGAAACCAGTAGGACATTCTCAGTGCTCTGTAATAGTGATTCACACGCGTCGCTCGAGCAAATTGGCCAGACGTCCTCCTTCTCGAGCACGCGTCGAGCTCCGAGCGACACCATGGGCTGGATCCATTGGGCTAGGATGATGGAAGGCAGCGAGGCTTTCGCCAGCGGGTTCGGCAGATGACTGAACGGTGTCAAGGGCTCCGATGGTTTGGTCCGAGGCGTGGACGGCGCCTCCACACAACTCCGGTCTCTCTCGTCCATTGTTCACCACCGCTGCAAATCGAGGAATGATGCGATGGGAAGGCGACGGCGAAGGAAGACCAGCCACGCTCGACAAGTCGCAGCGCGTGATAGTGAAGTGAGACCGTCCACTTGAATTTTCTACGACGAGGCTGACGTACGTGGGCGTGACATAATGGTGATGACACGCAGGCGTCGCGATGTCGACCAGCGAAGTCCTACCACGCATGAGCACGAAGCAATTGATGGGGACGGCGTCTCTATTTGCTGTGGGTGGTTGTTGCTCGGGTCCTCCATGCCTACTATCCTATTGCTTCCTCAATCTCTTCAAAACGTTATTGTAAGGTGTCCTTGTGAACCTGCTACTTCATCTTGCTCACCAGCGCCTTGTACGCTGCTTGGATCTTCTTGCGGTCTCCTGTGGCGATCTGCTCCGTGTACGGACCTGCCAACTCGACCGGACAGCCCAGCGACGGCAGGAAAACGTCACGCAGGAAGGTCACGTACTCGACACCCAGCGAGGCCACCAGCACTGCTTGCATGTTCACGATCTCCTTCACAACCAGCATCGTCTGCATGTCGTCCACGTCGAAGTGACGCAGCTTCGTCACGGCAAACATGGCACGCGTGAAGTCCTGCACTGCAATCTGCGTAAACCGCGCCTTGCCTTCAGCCGACAGATCGGCGTGGAGTTCAGCGCGCAGAGCCACAGATGCTGTCGACGTGGCCGCTGTCGCTGTACCCGACGCCTCGCTTGCCGGAGAAGGAGCGTTTCCGTTGCCAATCCAGCGCTCAACCAGCATGCTTCCAATCGAAAAGCATGCGCGGTTGATATTGGCGTCCTGAACCTCCGCGCAGCCCTCCAGCACGAGACGCAGCATGTTCTCCAACTGCGCGACGTTTTGTGCACTGAGCAGCACGGCGTCCAAGCCGTGCGTAACCAGGTGCAGCAGGAATGTGTATAAGTATTTCTGTGTGGCTTCACATTCTAGCTGCGGAGCGTCCTTGGTCTCACCGTTGGCTAGAGCACTGCGTTCCGGCATCAACGCACACAAGTGCTGCACGAATGGCAACGTCGTCTTGTCCAGGAAGCCGCCGAGAGCCTGCTTGTGCTTGATAATAAGTTGGTCCACCAGCTGCACGATCTCGACGACCTCGGGCTGCTCACAGCCCATCATAAGCGTCCGCAGAGTTTCCTGCACGTTGCCCAAGAAATGTTCTCGGTCCAGCACAGTAGTCAAGCGGTGCAGCGTGAAAATCACCTTGGAGCGCACACGCGGAGTACGGGGGAGAGCGCGAAGTACGCATGCTGAGGCTGTGAGCACCTGTGTAAACGTTTCCTGGTGATTCTCCATGCAGTCTGTGCCTTTGAAGGCCTTAAGCACATGAGCGATAGCGTTAAGGTGCGAAGCGCAGTGCTCAGTAACGAACTCTTCGTCAGTCAGCGCACCCTTTGCCAGCTCATTTAGTGTCGTATTCAATCCCTGCAAAAGAGGGTCCAACACGGCAATCGTGTAGCGGTATCGGAGCTGCTTTGCGGTCATGCCAGTCTCCTGTGCAGGGAGCACGAGCGAAGCGATAATCTGCCCGGCGAGTTCGAACAGGTACAGCTGGTCATCGTAGGCTAGGTAGGTTGGGTTGTGCTGGCTAGCAAGCTCTTCACGCTCGTTGGCAATCGCGAGACGCGGCTGCAGCGCGGTCAGAATACTGGATGCATGAGGATTAACCGAAGCCCCAATAGCCTTCACAAGGCGCAGACACAAGTAGCAAACACGAGAGCGCACACGGGCAACTGGATTAGCAAGTCCGTGTGCGCCGAACATCATCTCCAATACTGCCGGAATGAGTGCTGATTCGTTCTGCAGCACCTTGCTGTACCGCACAGCTAAGTCGTAGTATGAAAGCAGCACAGACGGGTGCAGCGGTGCCGCAGTGCTGGACGCTGCAAGCATGCTGCTGTGAATCTGCACGACCATGAGAGTAAGCGGGCTCGTTGGCTCGTTAAATGGAACAGCCACGGCCTTCAGTGCCGCAAGTCCTTCCTTGAATCGGTACACAAGCGACAGGAAACTCTCCAGGTCGCGTGGGTCGATCTCAGCGAATTGCCCCGGCAGACTCTGAGCCAGGTTCGTGAGAAAAGCAAGCGTGTCATGCGGTCGCTGGCGCACAATGTTGAGGAAAATGGTGTACTGGCTGCGTCGGTACTCTTCGAACTCCGCAGCATCCGAGTCAGAGTCCTCTGGGAACCGGGTCTGCCGATAAATTCCGTGTAAGATCTGCGAGACGTACTCCGACGGTCGGAATACCTCCGCCTCGCTCTGAGTCTTGCCAGCCGCCTGCGTCTCCGTGCGAAGCATCGCGCCTCCCACCGTATTTACAATCTCAAAAACTTCTTCGGACACATCCTTTGACTCATGCGCGAAGAGTTCCCACACGAGTGGCATCAGTCGGCACAACATAGCGGCGCTGGCCTGAAGCAAGTCGGCCCGGTTGGTGTGGCGGAAGGCGTCCATGCACGTCACGAGCTCCAAGCCAACCGCATTAATCACCTCTCCAATTTCCTCCGCAAACTCGTCGTCCTCACGAATCGGCAGAGCTGCCAGCATCTCAACAATCTGTAGTTGCTGCAGCATCGCCAGCTTCTTCTCCGGCGTCATACCTTTGTCAATGACCTCGAACACGCAGTTGGCCGCTTGGCAGCGGAACGTCTCGCTCTCACGCAGCAACTTCACCAGCAACGGCCAGAGCGTATCATTCACCACAAGACCGATATCCACCCAGCTGATGTATCTCTTGAGCGTCTCGAGTGCGCTAGCACTCAACTTCCGCATGACATCACTCGCGTCTGCATTCACCAGCACACGCGCGATGGCGTCAAAGCTCTCGCGCATGCAAGGTCCTTCGCGCATAGCATCCTTGATCTTCATATTGTGCACGGCCTCCTGCTGCGTCCTCTGTGCGTCAAACTCGACGATCTCCTCGTTGATAGCCAGCAAGATACGGAAGTACATCTCCACAATGGACGCGCCTTGTGGCAGCAGCGCCAACAACTCCGTGAAGGCCGTCGGCCAGCGGTCTGGGTAGTCTCTCTTGATCAGTAGAGTGATAACGACGGCCAGCTTGGTCTTGAGGTAGGGCGCCTTGCTCTCCACGTAGGCCACGTGGCTCTGCAGCCAGGCCAGCAGCTCTGTCCGCACGGCCACAGCCACGCCATCTGTTACTCCATTGGCCAGAGCCTCCTGCAGCGCCTGCAGCGCGTAGAACTTGACCTGCTCGTGCTCCGAGTGCTCGAAGAGCTGCAGTTCGGCCCGCCAGCCGTCCGCTTGGCTCTTGACGGCGGCGCAGAAGCTCTCGGCCTGCAACTTGAGCATCTTCGCCTGCTGGTCGGTGACGCTAGCCCCCGCGTACTGGAAGGCGACGAGGACGGCGCGCTCGAACTCGGCGACGTCCGCCATGATGGGAACTGATGGATAGATAGGGACGCGGTGGTTAGAGGCGTGTTTAGTGGGGAAGATGACGGCGTTGAACGGTGGACAAGGGTGCGTTGCAGAGAGAAGCCAAAGATGAAGAAGATGAATATAGTGTCCAGAGCAAGACCTACCTAGCGAGCGAGGTACAGCACGGCGAAGGTCGAGCGGAGATGCAACAAGTGCTCGCCACTAAAGCGGCGATGTTGTGTTCGGAACCCGAAAGATGTACCCAGCTGGGAATCTGACGCGCCAGACCACTTCCAAATCCAGGTTCAAATTTTGACTTTCAAAACAAAACTTCTAATTTAGAAAGTTACAAGAATGTAGCCATCTTACTAAGATGGCTACACTTCGTACGAACGAACGACAAGTTGCCCTGCATAGCGATTTGCGCAAGCATCCGCCGTCGATCCCATTGTCTGCACTCGTTCATTGGCCGGCGACAGGAGACTTCCGTTCACATCGGATACCGCTCGAAAAGAAAAGTTGAAATGGCCAAGGACAGTGATCACTATGTGGAACCTCCACTCACCCACTCCACTGCCAGAGTATCCGCAAAACCCTCTCTGACCCCATTCAGCCAAGTGCCCAATCCGTTGGCCAAAGCTTCACTACCATCAATTGCACTGGTGCAATGGATGCAGCCCATGATTTCGTTGGGATCTCGACGAATATTGGAGATCGACGACATGTGGCTCGTGTGTCCCTCGGACGCCTGCGAGTCGCTCGAAAAACGCTTTCGACGAGTGTACGAACCGAGTCGGCGACACGTTTTCGGACTTTCGCCCGTGTTCGTGGCGTACATGAAG
The DNA here is from genome assembly GCA_001314375.1 of Phytophthora podocarpi. Classification (NCBI taxonomy): domain Eukaryota; phylum Oomycota; class Peronosporomycetes; order Peronosporales; family Peronosporaceae; genus Phytophthora; species Phytophthora podocarpi. The sequence goes on along the minus strand of LGSN01000279.1, from coordinate 44,211 downwards.
ACGTTCCGGGTGCAGATCACAGTGGTGTTCATGGGGTGCGTGGTATACGTGCTGGCTTTAGGGTTGCAGACGTACGTGACGAGGGCGCTACTAGAATTCCTGAACGACCAAGAAAATGTGTTTCGTATCTCCGATGGCTACTGGCTCGTAGCCATGATGACCGGCAGCTCGTTAGTGGCGGTGTGCGCACTTAACTATCTGTTCTTCGTGGCGTCCCGTATTGGGGCGAATATGCGCTCGTTGACTATGTCGATCGTGTACGAGAAAGCGTTGAAGCTGTCGAGTGCGGCGCGACAGGAGTACTCGACCGGAGAGATCTTGACCCTCATGAGTGTCGATACGGAGCGTGTATTTACTGCAATGGTGCAGGGACCATGGCTCGTTATGGGTCCGCTGGCTTTTGTTGTATCGTGCGTGCTGATCGGCTTCCTCTTGGACTTTTACGCTGCTCTCGCCGGTGCCGTCGTGCTTACTGCTGTCATGGTCATTTCTATTCAGCAAGGAGACCGCATCGCGGAGCTGCAAAGAAGATTGCTGCAAGTTATTGATGAACGGGTCAAGGTGACGTCGGAGACTCTACAGGGCATCCGTGTCATGAAGTTCTACGCGTGGGAAGACTCGCTAGCTCAGCGCGTGGAGAAACTTCGTGTTCGAGAAGTGGGTCTGCTGCGGAAGTTCCACTCGTACCAGGTGATCAACACAGTCATGCTGTTTATCACGCCGACTTTCCTTTCCGGCGCGACACTGGGTGTGTACGTGTTGATTCGGCACACAATTACGGTCGTGGAGGCTTTCACACTGGTCGCTATGGTCAACATCAGTCGCGCAGCTCTCAACCAGCTACCGCTGGCAATTGGCGGTTTGTCAAAAGCCAAGATCGCCTACACTCGTATTGATGCCTTCCTCTCCAGCAGTGAAGTGTCGACTATGCCAGCATTGCTACTGACTTCGAGAGAAACGAATGAGTTAACTCCGTCCAGCGAGGCCCCTCTTCTCTCAGTACATGACGGAATCAAGGACATTACGATCGGTCGAGGACACATCTCCATCCGTGATGGAGCCTTTGAATGGCCAGCGAACCTAACAGGAGGCGATATGGTTGTGGTGACCCCGGCAGATGAGAAGGTTACTTCAACCACCAGCATCAATCCTAAGGCAGATTACGATGAACTTGCAAAGCCTGAATCATCTCAAGTGAACCGCGACAAGCAAGGTTTCCAACTTCAGGGTGTGAATATTGAACTCGAACGCGGCTCACTCGTGATGATCGTGGGCAAAGTTGGTTCGGGCAAATCCAGTCTAGTGAATGCCATCCTCGGTGAAATGCCACGCACGTCGGGTGTGCTCGAAATCGGTGGGCAGGTGGCCTACGTCAGTCAAGACACCTGGATCCGTAACGCTACTCTGCGTGACAACATCCTCTTCGAGCAAGACTACGACGCTGAGTGGTACACACAGGTGTTGAACGCTTCACAATTGGCGATGGACCTGAAAGCACTGCCTAACGGAGACTCGACGGAGATTGGTGAGCGTGGCATCAACCTCAGCGGTGGTCAGAAAGCTCGAGTGGCGATTGCGCGGGCGATGTACCGGACTGGGACGGATGTGTTGATTTTGGACGATCCTTTGAGTGCTGTGGATCCCCATGTAGCGCATGCAATTTTCGAGAAGTGTGTTGTTGGCTTGGCAGGTGGCCAGACTCGGTTGCTAGTGGTCAACAGCCACTACGACCTACTGGAGAGAGCTGATCAGGTTGTGATGATGCATGACGGGGTGATCGCCGCTCAAGGCTCTTACGAGGACGTACTATGCCAGTTCCCGTATTTGGCAGCGCACGCTACCAGCCTTGAAGATGGCACAAATGAGGGCTCTAGTGTTGAACCTGTTGCTGTTTTGCCTGCTGGGGATGACACCAATACAGAACTACACGTACCAGACCCAACCGATGATAATAAACACACAGAAGTAAGTGAAGGCAACACCACGAAAGCAGAAGACACGGGAGACAAAACGACGGGACGGCTTATCCGAGCTGAAGATCGAGTGAAAGGCAAGGTTGGAGGACGCGTGTACAAAACCTACTTCGACGAAACTGGTTTCAACGGCTTGGTTGTCATCTTGGTGATTGTTGCGGCCTATTGCGCTGGCCAAGCTGCTCGCACGGTTGTTGACTGGTGGCCTGGTCACTGGGCTCGCAACATGCCGCGCAGGGGTGTGGACCCGACATACTCGAATACAACCTTCGGGATGTGGTACATCGGGTTCCTTGCCCTTTGCACGGCACTTTCCTTCGGCCGTGCGCTGATGATCATCGAGTCCTGTATTCGCTCGTCGCAGAACATGCACGACGAGCTCTTCCGACGCGTTTTGAGCGCACCTGTAACTCGCTACTTCGACGTGACTCCCATGGGTCAGATCTTGAACCGCTTCTCGAACGACTTGGACCAAATGGACTCAATCCTGCCACAAGAGTATCAATTGCTGCTTCAAAACGCGTCATTGGCTTTTGGCGCGCTTATCGTCTCGGCATTTGCGTCCTATTGGATTGGCGTGGCGTATATCCCAATCTTCCTCATTTTCCTCTACATTGGGCAGTACTTCAAGAAGTCCTCGCGTGAGATCAAACGACTCGAAGGCATTACACGAACACCTGTGTACAACCTGTTCAGCGAAACTCTCTCCGGCCTTGATACGATTCGTGCCTTCCGCATGGAAGACAATTTCACCAAGCAAAATCGACGAGTGGTAGACATCAACGCGAACTTGTACCTGACCTACTGGGCTGCAAGTCGATGGTTGGCCACACGGCTGGACTTCCTGTCGGTTGCCATCATATTTATCGTCTCACTGTACCTCGTAGCTACGGCTGGATCTATCGGGTCATTAACGTCTGGGCTGTCACTCACGTATTCGCTCATGCTGACCTCCATGGTGCAGTGGGTTATGCGTTCTGTGGATCGCACGGACAACGCCATGACCAGTGTTGAGCGACTGATGTTCTTCCGACAGATTGAAAAGGAAGATGATGCGGGCAAAACAGTCGTTGAATTGCTCGATGCGGAGCACCGAACTACTAGCGAAGCAGCTCAATCATGGCCAACAAGAGGTACGATTCGCTTCGACCAACTGTGTCTGCGTTATCGACCAGAACTCCCGCTCGTACTCAAAGGTGTCGACATGGAAGTCGAGGCAGGAGAGAAGGTTGGCATCTGTGGACGCACCGGCGCAGGAAAATCCTCCCTCATGGTCGCGCTCTTCCGCATCTGCGACTTCGACGGCGGACGCGTACTCATCGACGACGTCGACATCGCCACCATCAACCTCCGTGAACTACGACGCAGCCTCGCCATCATCCCGCAAGACCCCGTGCTCTTCAGCGGACCGCTGCGAGAGAACCTCGACCCGTTCCACGAGTACTCGGACGAGCGCATCTGGAACGTGCTCAAGCAGGTGCACATGGCCGACAGCCTGCGTCGCTGGGGAGCTGGCCTCGACTTCGAGGTGGCCGAGGGCGGAGACAACCTGTCGGTTGGCCAGCGCCAGCTCATCTGCATCGGTCGCGCGCTGCTCAAGGACAGCAAGGTGGTGGTGCTGGACGAGGCCACGGCAAACGTGGACACGGCCACGGACGCGCTCATCCAGACGACGATCAAGGAGACGTTCGAGGACAAGACGGTGCTGATCATCGCGCACCGCATCAACACGATCATGCACTGCGACAAGATTGCGGTGATGGATGCGGGTCGCGTGGCGGAGTTCGGATCTCCGTCGGAGTTGCTGGCACAGCCACAATCGGTCTTCGCCGCTCTTGCAAAGCATTCAGGTCTAGTTCTCTAGTGTCGCTGAGAATGTTGTTAGTATTGTACGTCCCCTTTCCTCGTTACTACATGTAGATTTGCGTGAGGCGTTTGATTATACAGCAACCTGCTTGTCAACCTCGTAGCAAAAAAGTACACTCGCATCGCTGTAGACTACAGTCCCAGGCTTCTTGTTTTGCTGCAGGTCTATCACGAAGCAGACGCGGGTTTCAAAATGGAAGCGTCAAGCTGGTTCCATTCAGGATGCATGCGACGAAGGCAAAGGCCACTGCACAACTAAGCTACCGACTATCCTCTCAAGTGAGGCTGAAAACGACATTATTGCGCTGTGGCTGAACTTCGTGCGAATGTTGGAAGATGCGTATCCATTATAATTGGATAAAAATGACTGCTAAAATTCTGTAAATCCTTATAATTAACTTCTAATTCCTAGGATCCCTGCCATGTTACCTCTAAAACTCTACAAAACTGTACCACAAACTGTGAATATTGAAGTTCGCTTAGGACAGGAGCGATACGGTACCACGTAAAAAATATATCCATCTAATCAACACGGTTGATGTACCCATGGCCACAAAGTGTGTGTACAGCGAACGATCTGCGCGCAGCTACGCATCCGCTGACAGGCCTCGCAAACCTGACATTCTTGGAGTAGTCACGCGCTCCATTCCTCATCAACACGCTCACACGTAGCAGTTTCATTTTCCAACTCTCCTCTTACAACTCCACCGACCCTCACAACAATCCACGATGGCGAAGACCATTGCTCGAGCCTCGCAAACCTGGCAGCCTCAGAAGTATCTCAAGTTCCAGCAGCAACGTCTGCGTCCGGCACTCGAGCTGCTTGGTCGAGTGTCTGCTTTGCCAACAGAGGTCCAAGACTCGGTGGATATCGTCGATCTCGGTGCAGGAACCGGCAACATGGCCCCCGCCTTCCTGTACGTGGGTCTTGTGACTGCACTACTGCCTACTGTACATGTACTGCAAACCTGAATTAAATTTTGGTGATCTCTTTACTGCAGACACCGGTGGCCCAACGCTCAAGTGACTTTCGTGGACTCGTCCGCGTCCATGCTGGAGGTCGCTCAACGGGAGCACAAGGGAAACCAGTCACTAAACACGCAAAGGCGTGAATATGTCCAAGCTGATTTCGAGACCTACGAGCCCGAACGCCCGGTGGACCTCATTTTCTCTAACGCGGCACTGCACTGGGTGAGTGCGGAGAAGCACCGAGAAATTCTGCCAAGACTCTTTTCCTACCTGAAGCCTGGAGGTGTCCTGGCTTTCCAAATGCCAGACAGCCGTCTCCAGGCCAGTCACCAGCGGATGGTGGATGCAGCGGCGCAATTGGGACTCAGTGACTGCGTGGCTGGCGTTCGATGGGTCACTTGCGAGCGAGACCCGAGTTTCTACTACGAGCTCTTCAAGGCAATTGACGAGGATGTGGAGGTGGACATGTGGGTTACCGTGTACGCGCAAGTTCTCGAAGGCAAAAATCCTGTAGCTGACTTTACGGGCTCCACGGGACTTCGCCCGTACATCGAAGCACTGGGCGAGACGTCCGTCGAGGCTGCAAAATTCGAGCAGACGTATCGATCTCTCATTGCCGTAGCGTACCCGAAACAAAGCGATGGGCGTACGATCCTCAATTTCAAGCGCTTCTTCGTTACGGCCACCAAACTGCAGTCACTGTAGACGTCGTCCAATGGCGGTATCATGGATCCAAAAGATGAATGGCGTCGCTGCTAGATGCTACGAAGCATTCGTGGTGTTTTGAATTCAATTCACGATGTGCTAACCTCCTGCTTCTTATGGATTGACATTCTTGTAGCCAGACTACAGATTGATGCGTCGTCCAGCTACACAGTTATGCCGTGGTGATCCCAAGCCAACTTTTGTTAACAAACGATAGCAGGGAACGAAAACGAACCCGCAAGGTGCCATTCACCAACCCGCTGACAATGGCAGCAGGTCGCTGGAAAGTGCCTTACTGTTCCTTCACCGCAATGCCAATTTTGCCGATGTGCGTGCCCGAGCTCAGCAAGTCGAACGCTGCAACTACGTCGTCTTGAGTGAATCCAAACGTATTGTGGATGTACGGCTGGACGTTCTTTCGCGATACGAATTGGATCAGTTCGCTGGTTAGCTGCTTGCTGCCGGCTTGGACACCACGAAGTGCGCACCCTTGGATCAACGCCAGAAGCGGGACGTTGGGCATGTTTTCTTGCTTGATGTCCGCCAGGTAGCCGATGACTGCAATCATTCCACCAGAAGCGGTAGCCTTGACGCTCTGTTCAATTGTGCTGGCACCGCCAATCTCAATCACGTAGTCGGCACCTTCTCCGTTGGTAAGGTGACGCACTTCTTCCGCCCAATTCGGTGTGGTGCGATAGTTGATAACATGGTCGACGCCAAACTTCTCCTTCACAAAGTTTAGCTTTTCATCCGACGGGGTCGTGACAATCGTTACCGCGCCGGCAGCCTTGGCGAATTGGATACCCGTGATCGACACGCCACCAGTACCTTACGACGTGAACAGCAACACTAACGACACTATCAACATCTCAATAATAATCAAACAAGTGGCTGAAGCTATCATACCTTGGAAGAGAACGGTCTGGCCAGGTTTCATCGGCACGTAGCCGTAAAGTGCGTTCCAGACGGTAGCACCGGTGCAGACAAGTGACGCCAATTGGACGTAGTCTAGCTTGCACTCAACCGGAACCTTGATGATTGCTTGGGCCGGTACGGCTGCGTATTGCCGGAGCGTACCGTCAACACCACCACCAAGCATTTGAGCTTGGTTCTTCAATGGGCTGTACAGGTTGTCAAGGGCGATGTTGATAATGACGCGGTCGCCGACGTGGATATCGTCGACGACACCTCCGACGGCAGTGACGACGCCAGCTCCATCCGAGCAAGGGATGAGGTCGTCCTTCACCGATGCGGCAGGGTAGAAACCTCCGCAGATCTGAACATCGCGAGCGTTGAGCGTGACGCCGCGAATCTCCACGAGCACTTCATGGTCGCGGATGGTTGGGAGGGATTCCGTTTGGCATTTCAAGTTGTGGTGCGACGTGCGGTCGTTGATGCGGAAGACGACGTTGGCCGATGCCATTGCTGTGGCGGATTCAGGAGTGGCCACTCATCAGGAGAAGGAAGACCCTAGTGAAGTGATCCGTTTACGTAGGCTATCCACGTACGCAAACAACGTACATGAATGATCAATGATCACGACCGAGAAACACTTCCGGTGCCGTGGCTGATGAAGATGCAGGCACGGCTTGCAACGGTAACAACAAATCAAGACTCGCAAATCCCAGACATCAGGTCCAATTGGTAGAAGGCGTGCGTTAACGCGTACATCAATCAATGCAAGTGATGAATGGCACCGAGCTGCTTCATGGCATGATTGCAGCACTTCACTTTTCAATTTACTTGTAACTTACCTACCTGTCAACCGAGAAGCAATGCACCATGGCCCAGAGCGCTGTCCGAGGAGCTACGCAAACATGGCAGCCCCAGAAGTACCTCAAGTTCCAGCAGCAACGGCTTCGCCCAGCTCTTGATCTACTTGGCCGTGTGTCGTCGCTTCCAACTGCAGATGGAGACTCGGTGGATATCATCGACCTCGGGGCTGGGACCGGAAACATGGCTCCAGCCTTCCTGTACGGTGGTTTGACACACTTTGCTAAACAGTTAAGGCAGCGCTAATTCTCTTTTGTTACAGGAAGCGGTGGCCGAAGGCTCACGTGACGTTCGTGGACTCTTCCACGTCAATACTAGAAGTGGCCCAGCGAGAGCACAAGGACAACAAGTCCCTCGACACACAACAATTCACCTACGCCCACGCTGACTTCGAAACGTACAACCCTGGACGCCCCGTAGACCTCAACTTCTCCAATGCGGCACTGCAATGGGCACGTGCTGACAAATACAAGGATATCCTGTCGCGACTGTACTCGTTCTTGAAACCTGGAGGTGTGCTAGCGTTCCAAATCCCCGACACTCGTCTTCAGCCAAATTACCATCTCATGCTGGAAGCGGCCGCTGCAAATGGACTGAGCGAGCGTGTGGCTGGCGTGCGTTCGGTCACTTGCGAGCACGACCCGGAGTTCAACTACGAGCTGTTCAAGTCCGTCGACAACAAGGTTGAGCTCGACATGTGGGTTACAGTGTACGCGCACATCCTCGAGGGTGACAACCCCGTGGCCGACTTCACAAGCTCCACAGGTCTGCGTCCATTCATGAACGCGTTAGGAGAGCCCTCGACGGAGGCGACACAATTCGAGCGAAAGTACCGCGAGCTGATTGCCGCTGCATACCCCACGCAAAGCGATGGCAGCACCATCTCCCATTTCAAGCGCTTCTTCATCACAGCTACTAAGTCTCAGTAAACGCAGGCTTTGAAGTAGACCTTAGCGTTAGCGTCAAGCCACGTTTAATTGGTCAACAACTTCAACTTCACCTTCAACTTTTTATGCGATCCAAACGCGTCCGGCGTGACCTTCAAAAGTCGCGGCCGCTCGCTCGATCCCCTTCCTCTTCTTCTTTCCTTCGTTCATTCTGCCATCAGGCAATATGAGTAGCTCTATGGATCCACGCGTGTTGATCAACTACTACCTGCGCAAAGGTTGGTACGACCATGTGCAGCGTTTGTGTGAGCAGATCCTCGAGAAGAAGGGCAGCGACTCGTCCATCCTGTTCTGGCGAGCCTTCGGGATCGTGTTGGAACGCAGCTACTCGTCAGCCATTCGAGAGCTCGAGAACCTCAAGAGAACAGCGCGAGACGTGGAGCTGCCATGTCTCCACGCGTTGGTCTACGCCCACTCGCAGTGTAAACATGTCGACCACGACGAGGTCGCACAGCTGGAACTGCAGCTTGTCATGGCCGATGAGAACGCGTCCAACACGAGCCTGATGCTCTGCGCGACGTTCTTCTGGCACCTGGGAGAACATGCCAAAGCTCGCAAGATCCTGGACCAAATCCTGGCTGCTATGGGCAAAAGCAGCTCCGACGGAGCACTCCGGCAGCGAGCTCTCATCCTTCGCGGCTGGGTGGACCTCACCGTGGACCCCAAGATCAAACGCGATGCTGATCTACGTGACAATGCCATTCATTACTTTGACCAAGTGACAGAGTACGCCATGAGCTCAATGGCTGTCCCTGTTTAATCAATCCTCAACGTTGACCCCTTTTTGTGTGTTTGTCTTGATCAGTCGAAAGGATGCCGAGCTGGTGCTTGGAATGGCCAAGCACTATGACTTGAAGAAGGCGTATCCCCGTGCACTGGAAGCGTTCGACGAGCTGACGGTGCAGTTCCCCTGGTTCAAACACTCGCTGAGTGAGAAAGCTTTGGTTCTGCTCAAGATGGGGAGCTGGGACCAGTGTACGGACAGCGTGGAGCGAGCACTGAGCGAGAACGCTCATGAGATTGAGGCTTTGCGCATCACAATTCTGCTGCTTTTGTCTCGCGAAGGCCGCGCACGTGAGGCTGCTGAGCGTGTCCGGGGCCTGCTTGAAGCACTCAAACGAGTAGAACCTGCCAACCCGGAGCTCTTCTGTGAAGTGTCACGCTGCACTGCTCGCGTGTCGGATCGGGACGCAGAGGTGCTGCAGTGCAGCTTGGGCCTCATCGAGCACGCTATCCAGCTGAATCCAGACAACGGCGCTTTCCGTGCCGAGCGTGGCTACCAGCGAGCACTGCTTGGGGACTTCGCCGAAGCCATGGAGTCTTATAAAGAAGCTCTAAAGCTGGACGAGTCCAACGAGATGGCGCTGCATGGGATGATCTACTGTCAGATCAAGCTCGGACAGCTTGAAGACGCCTCACAGCAAATGGAGTTCCTGACCGTTATCCAGGAATCAATCGGTGCCAGCGCCAGCTTTGCCTTCCTCCAGGCATTGCTCAGTTGGGAGAAGGACCGTGACCGTGCCAGACAAGTGAAGCTACTGCAGCAAGCCATGCAGGTCCACATGGACAAGCTCAAGGAGACCATTCAAGGTCCTGACGTGTCCACCCACGACACGATGAGCCTTCTCAATCCGCTTTTCCTCGTCGAAGTAGCCACGGAGTTCTTGCAAGGTGATACTTCTCAGCCAGGTGGCTCGAACGACACTTCGTCTGACGCAGTCACAAAGGGAATGAGCATCCTCGAGAAGCTCGTGAACAAATCGCCAGGCTTCTTACGAGCACAGTTCGTGCTCGCCCAAGCTTACTTCGACTCTCAGAGACTGGACGACGCGTACCAAGTTTCCAACTTGATCCTGAAAATGGAGCCCGGCCACTCCAAGGCCCACCTGATGCAGGCTCGCGTGAGTCTTGAGCGCGAACATTTCCGAGCAGCCTCAGCATGTCTTGACCAGGCACTCAGCTATGACTTTTCCGTTCGTCAATCACTGTCGTACTATATCATCAAGGCGCGTGTCCTCGAAAACGCAGGTGACGTACGTGAGGCGCTGCAGACTCTGCAGACCGCGATGAAGATGATACTGAGTGCCGGAGGTTCGTCGAATTCTGGAACCAGCCATCGTCGCCAGAAGCAATCAACGGAGACTAACGCTGGCAGCGTGTCACTTTTTGACAAAGCCTCCGTGTATATCCACATGGCTCAGGTGCTCTCGCAGCTCAATGATATCGCTGAGGCCACGAAGACTGTACGCGAGGCGCTCGACGTGTTTCGTGGTACTTCGCAAGAAGTTCGGGTCTTGGTTGCCAACAGCGAACTTGCCATCAAACGCGGAGACTACGACGCAGCCATCGCCATGCTAAGTAGTGTCCCCGTGGGCTCTCCTGCGTTCACCAAGGCACAAATGGTTAAAGCTGACATCTACCTGCAATATCGCAAAGACAAGAATCTGTACGCACGGTGTTATCAGGAGCTTGTGGCGCTTAACCCATGCTACGCCACACATGTGAGCTTGGCCGAAGCTTACTTGCGAATTCAAATGCTGGATCAGGCGGTCGAGTCGTTTGAGCGCGCCAAGGCGCTAAGTCCTGGCGACCCGACTATCGCTGGACGTATCGGACGCGTCCTCATCTCGAAGCATGACTACCTCAAAGCTGTGGATTACTACGAGACAGCGTTGAAGATGGCGCCGGGAAACCTCGTACTGCGCAAAGACCTAGCCGAGCTGTATGCCAAGCTTCGTCATTATGATCAAGCACTACGTGTCGTGCAACAGGCACCTTCCAACGATTCCGAGGCACTGAGTCACCTTCTGCAGGTAGTAGATCTGCAGCTCGTGCTACCAACAATCCACCGCGGACTGGGCAGCGACGAGTTGGCAGTGCAAGCGCTATTGAAGGCGTACGCCATTCAGAAGGTAGTCTTGGACCGACAGAAGGACGAGCAACCCGATGTGCTCAATAAGCAGCGAGCTGCTATTGCGAACACTTGCTTCCAGATCGCAGCCATTTATGCGTCGGCGTCTGGTAATAGCGAGCGCGAGAATGTCGTCAAATACTGCACGTTGGCTCTCCGCTCGGACGAAACACACGAGTCTTCGCTGCTTCATCTGGCTCGCGCGTATCAGCAGATAGGCGATCTGGACCAGTGCCAGGTGCGCTGTTCAACGCTGCTTCGACTGAATCCGGCTCACGAAGAAGCCGCACTAATGCTTGCCGACCTGCTGCTGCAGAAGGAGGACAATGACTCGGCCATTTACCATTTCCAGCAGCTTCTTGACAGCCGTCCCGACAATTTCGCAGCACTAAGCCGCTTCCTCGTCATGCTTCGTCGCGCTGGTAAACTCCACACGTCCTCAAATGCCAAAGAGCAGGACAGTTTAGCCCAGCGCTACCTGCGTTTTGCAGAACGTAGTGCCAACGTTCGCGTGGCGCATGCACCTGGCCTTCACTTCTGCAAGGGACTCTACGCGCGCTTCAGGAACAACGTAGTGGACGCTATTGACGAGTTCAATCTTGCGCGGCGTGATCCGGAGTGGGGCGAGAGAGCTCTCATCAACATGACCGAGATTTATCTGAATCCGGACAACGAGAACCTCTGGGAAGCCGCGAACGACGGCAATGAAGGCAACACGAAAGAGCAGACGGAGAACTTGCGCATCGCCAACACGCTCCTGGATGAATTGCCTGTGGCCCGGAACGAACGAGATGCCAAACTTCGCGTACTGGAAGCTTACGCTGTCCTCGCAGTTCGCACGAAGAGTATGCTGGACAAAGCCATTCTGCTCTTCATGGAGATTCTGGAGACGGTCGATCGCGACTACGTGCCTGCGCTGCTTGGATTGGCGTCGGGCTACATGCTGACAAAGCAGCAGCCCAAAGCTCGCAACCAGCTCAAGCGCATCGCCAAGATGAACTACGACCAAACTCTCGCGGACGAATTCGAGCGCAGTTATCTCCTTCTGGCGGACATCTACATCAATCGCGGCAAGTTTGATCTCGCACAGGAGCTCTGCAAACGTGCACTGACGCACAACAAGTCGTCCGGAAAAGCCTGGGAGCTGCTCGGGCTAGTGATGGAGAAGGAGCAATCGTACATCGACGCGGCTGAGTGCTATCAAGAAGCGTGGACTTGCGAGGGCGAGGCCAGTGCAGCGATTGGATTCAAGCTTGCGTTCAACTACCTCAAGGCGAAGAAACTTGTACTTGCTGTCGATGTCTGCCACAAGGTACTGGACCAGTACCCGGACTATCCGAAAATCCGCAAGGAGATTCTTGAGAAGGCTTACGCTGGGTTCCGACCCTAAATCAAAGTGCACAACGACAGCACAATCAAGTCAAAGGAAATGCGCCATGCTGTTGCATTGATCTATATATCTATCAAATGAAATGACCACATACCGTTTTCTCAGAACTCGATGGCAGTCCTTGCCGAAGACTTCTGTCTCAGTTAGCCGGCAATAGCGTAGTCGCGGAGGAGCGGAATGGGGTTCTTTGGGCGGTTCTGGACCCCTTTGCAGATGGCGATATGTTGTTGCGCACCAGAGGGAGCGAATTTCCGACGGCAACATGGACAGAGCACAAGCGTGGCTTGGTGTTCTTTGTAGCTTTGCTGCAGTGTGTGGTCCTTCAACTTGTGCAACTTGGATGTCACGGACCCCGGCGGCGTTCCAACTCGTGCGTTCCTCGGGTTAGGAGGGGAGGCCTGATATGATGGGGTTCCGCGTCCCCAGGAGCCTTCGTTGCCGAATACACGCGGGCAAACAGCCTCGTGCTTGGCAAGTCGACCTTCAGCGAAGCTCCGGCTGCAGTACCGACACGTCTCCATGTGCTGCATCGCTGGAGCTCCCGCAGCAGCACTGTTTGTGGGCTGAGAACTCTTTCTCTTCGAGACACTCTTCTTCTTCCGTTTGGCTGCCCCAGCGTCAGCCGCTTGACGTGCCGAAGGTGTTTCAATTTCTTGCCTTGCGTGTCGATCTGGTGACTCCTTTGACCCACCATCAGCTGTGCCAAAAATTCTATCCCGGTTGCTGGGTTGCTTCTGTGGCGTATTTTCCGCTGAGTTAAGCTTCCTAGTACTAGCCCAGTGACGCCTTGGACGCAGCAGCAACAAACTATCTTGCATCGACGTAGCCTCTGGTCGTCCATGAGGCGTGGGATCCGGAAACGACGAAGCATAGTGCACAGAGCGCAGTGTGGCGTCCTCGGACATTAATCCAAGAGCACGCTCAAAACTTGAGTACAACGACGACATTCGTCGCTTATGAAACTTTGCCGTCGCGCATTCTTGAAAGTGCGCAGCCAATTGCTCAAGCGGTTGCTGCTCGCCGCAAAAGCTGCAAAACAAAGTCGTCTGACGCTCCATCGCCGAAACCGCAGATGCCGACGCAGAAGGATGATACCCCAGACTCTGTCGCAACACGGAGCGATGCAGCTCTGACTCCTCTTCAGTAGCTGCAGCTGTCGGGTGCGGTTGGTCAGAGCTCAAATTGTAATGACTCGGCCTACAACAACAACAACAACATTAGCGCAGTTCATCCACCTACAGGCTGCCACCACATCACTCACTTTTTCCACGATGACTCGCGCGTGCGTCGGTTGTAGTAGTATACTCGGCCTTTTGCAGTGTAGGCTTCCTGCCACTCGTCCTCCTGAATCTGAACCTGCTCCTTCTCCTGCTCTCCGACGTCCTCCTTATTGTCTTCATGGGCACTCTCATCTCTCTTCCTCTCTTCATCTCTATTGTCCTCCTGTTGGCGTATGTCCTCCTCCTCCATCTCTTCTTCTTCAGAGTCCACCTGTCCTCCCGGTGTCCCCCAGTGAGGAATCGGCTGTCCATTTCCATCCTCCAAGGTCCACCTGTCCTCCATCACCTCGTGTACAAAGTCCAAGTAGCCGTTCTCCGCCCTTCCTGCCCTCCACTGCTCTCCCTCCTGCTCTCCCTCCTGCTCTCCCTCGCTCTCCGCGTCCACAGAGTCCTCCAGGAGCCGCAGAGCCTCTCGCACACTGGCCTCCACGTCTGCCTCGTCTTCCTCAGTCATGTCTTCGGAGCTGACGCGCACGTGTCGACGCGCAGCGACTGGAGACAGCGGCGTGACCATCCAGCCGTCGTCCTCCTCTTCCTCACTCTTGTGGGACGTCTCGGAGGCCCAACTGCGCCGATCCAGCTCTTCTTCGCCGCCTCCTGTATCCATGTGCGTCTCAGGTACGTGATAAATCGACTGCGACGTTGCTAGAGGCTCTAGGTCGGGAGATATGGACGGAGACAGCGACGCATTGCAGGTGCCTGGACTGTCCGCCATTTTTTAATTTGAATTTGGAATAGGTGAGAAGGCGGAAGATGAAGGTGATTGGATAAAATGAAGATAGTTTTGACCTATCAAAATGATTTATGCGACGTGTGACGGAATGGCTACACTCAACTTCAACTTGTGCATTCAAGAAGGTAGCTGGGTACAGTAAATGGTGCTGTAGGCTGTAAGTTATTTAGGCCAGCTCGAGAGCGAGGTCCGAGCAAATAAGCGACACAAGTGATTGCATCTGTCTGGTCTAGTGATGTTTGCCCGTTTGAGGTCGATGCTTCGAACTGATGCGAGCTGTCCGCAGTACCGTGTGTGTCAACTCCTGCCCTTTTAGTCCACTCGCAGCACGGATTGCCGAGCTCCTGGCCATTTTTTTACCGTCACGATCGATATCAGTTTGTGTCGTGCTATTGTCCACTTTGTCCAAGACTTACCTCATCGAACAGAAGTAAAGAATCCAGAGCATGCTGTCTCAAGGAAAAAGTCTACATCCAAGCATTCGGAATATTTCGCATCGCTATTTTCATTCTGCTAGTCCCTTATCCCGGGACTAGCAGAACTATTCATGACGTTCTTGGGATATAGCTCAGCTTCGACGTCCTGGAACTACCGCTGCGATTTCGTCTCGGCGCAACTCAAACACAGTGAAAGTCGCTAATCACCGAAGCCACCATCTTATCGTCGCTGTCCAGTATTATTGGCTTGCTTTGAACTACATGTACAATGCAATACACATACATATATTTTATAATGAGTGTGTGTTGTGTACTGGCGGTGCGTGCTCTTTCACGGACGCTCTCGATAGCGTTTGGAAAACTGATACCAGTACCATCCAATTTCCGTAATTTGACGATGGGCGTCCAGTTCGATTGTCCCTGTCGTTAGTACTTGGATTTGTATAGGCAACCAACACGTTTGCAACTCCACCCTCTACAGCTTATGATGTTTCTCTCACGCCGTGGATCGCACTATAGCAATCAATGCCAACACGAATGCAAACGGTAGCCAGGACTTGAGGAAGCCTGCCACACTCACATATTTCCCTCGGAAAAACATCCAGAAGCAGAGCTGCACCATGTCCCACCGCTTCCGACCCGCATAGTCGGCGTGCTCCAGACACACAGCCACATGGGAGTGGCAGTTGTCACAGCACAAGTTGTGCATCCTCTTCTCGTAGATTTTGCAGCCTGCAGCCACCGCTTCGTCCCACTTGGTCACGTCTTCAGGATCCACTTGGCACTGCAAGTAGCGGGTGGGGGCTCCAAAGGCGAAATCATCGCGGCCGATAGTGTAGGGCCCTGCAAAGTCGAAGATGACCCTAAAAATGAATGATAAGTTAATCAATATTGACCTCATTTCAATGAATAATGACTCATTTAGTAGCTATAATCTCACCCTTTACTGTCGGCGAGCCCCAAGTGTCCAATAAACGGCAGGAACCACGTGATGATGGGGATTGGAGACCACACGATGCAGAATGGGAAGCGGTGCACGGCAACGTCTATTGCAGCGCCGCGAGAGCCCCCGGAAGCACGAGAAGCGGCGGAATGGTCGGGTGAGAGGAGGAGTTCATCGTCGTCAACGTTGAGAGCTGTCTCGTCGCATGGGGAAGGCGCCGCGACCATCGACGAGAGAGTCGTCGTGGTCTGCATGTTGTATCTCCCGGAACGTCGTGTCAATGGCAGAGGATGATGTGGATAGGATGAAATGAAAGTATGATGTGATTGGTAGAAAACGTATTATTAATAGTGCTCCTTTTGTCAAACATATATGACTTGGTTTTGTATTGCAACTTCAATTTGAGAGTCAACATGCCACATCCGATAGTGAAGTACTACGATTGGAATCGATTACTTATCTTTCGTTTTTGATCTCAATTCATCCATCTACTGCCAACTATTGTTTAACTGCTAGTTGCAATTCCTAGTCACCATTTTTCGATTCTCCGTTCGAGCGTTAAGATGGATAACGAGCGCATTCTTTCGGATCTGGACAAACGACTAAAAGATGATGTCCAGTCGACAGGAGAGTCCTCACTCTCAGTCAAGGAGGAGGCAGATTGCACTCCTATTATCGTGTGCAAGTCAATTTCTCGTCTTGACTTGACTCGTTGGAGTAACAAGAACAATGGAAAGCTGCAACGCTGGGAATACAAACCATTGACACGGACAACAGGGAGTGTGGTGGTGCACAGCCTACCGACGATTGTTCACAATATCACAGCGGGGGAGGTAGTTGACATGATCCGCGAACAAATTGAGCTCATGAACCCAGGTGCTCGGCTGATGCGGACGCTGCGTGCAGCCGGCAATACCAGATATGACGTTGGTGATCGTCACCAAGCTCCCGACCAGTGCCTCATCCCAGCGGCGGCCCCAGCCCATATGTATCCGAACCTGGTTGTGGAGATCGCGTACAAACACGAGTCGTGGGATGAACTAGTCGAAAAACTACGTCGATGGATGCGCCCAGTCACGACTGTGCAGATCGCTCTCGGCGTACAGATCGGTCTTATCCGTAGACGGATCGTCGTTCTGCAGCGCAAAGTGAGTTTCAACTACAGAGGTGACGAGGAGCATCGATTCATTTCGGAGGTGGTGGATTTTGACTTTGGATGCAACCACGAAATCCGGTTTCCATTGAGCGCGTTGTACTTCGGTGTTGCTCTGCCCGATTCTCTCGTCGATCGAGAGGAAGATGAAATCGTTCTCGATCTGGTGGAATTGCGTGGGGCGGTAAACGCCGTCATCCAGAGGAAAATTCAGGACATTCCCTAGTTTTGAATAGATCCGAAACAAAGTAACCGTCGATTTGACAAGTTTTAGGATAATGGATCGTATATATTTTTACGTAACACGTGGCATTCTTAATTCTTAAGTCTCTCTAGAGATTGACAGACATTGATGGTAGTCCATCAGTACACGTACTTTTAACAATCCAAGTCTCTTAGATTTGATTGACAGCTCTTCCTATACCATTCAAAGTCCCACGAATTAACGCTCTCCTTTCTCCGATTCACTTCCGATTTTTCCGTGAAAGACCAAGATTACTCCGACAAAACCAACCACCCTATTCATCATTATGCTCGCATACGCGCTGTCTCGACCTCACGCCAAAGTGGAGATGACCCATCCTCGACTATCTTCACCCCTGAACTCTCCGCTTCTGGTGATTCCCGACGTCATTATGCAAGTCGAGAACGAGGAGGAAGACCAAAATGACGGAATCGACTTCAGTCGTGTGAGAGCAGAGCTAGACCGCCTGCTGGAGGAAGGTCTCCACGAATCCGACGACGACGTGGTCGATGACGCCCAATACTACATCAATATCGAGGTGTACCGTCAACTTGACCGCTCGACCACGACGATCAAGAACTGCATGTACATCGCTGACAGGATGAGCCGCTCTCTCTAACTACCGGTAGCACCTTACCATTGAGAGAGTATACCAGACTCCTGTATCGCACAGATGGTTACATTTTTATTAGTTGTCGATCAAGAGCTCGCATTTGGATGGTTCGTGTTTGCCATTATGGTTTTGATCAACCGCCCCCTACCACGGAACAATTCAAGATCCTTCGCTTCGTCCATTACTCGATCGCTTTAGTCTCCCAAGAGGTTCCCCACATCTGCGTCTCCCCAATCGTCCGTGTCTGCAAGGAACAGGAAGACAAAATAACGGTTAAACCATCAATACGCTAACATTTCACAGACTAGAACCTCAATCATACCTTCGTTTTTGCTCGGCCGCGCTGTCTTCTGAGGCTGCGGTGCCCTTGCTGTAGTGGGGGCCATGGTTTGCATTGGCGGTGGTGCGACGTACTCATTGCGATCGTTATCGTCGTTATCACGTGTTCGCGACTCAGGCGTACTGCTACCATTGCCATAAATTGAAGATGAAGACGCTTTGCCGCTGTCCTGCCGCTGGAATTGCATCTCTTGTAGTTGTCGCTGATAAGACGACGGCGCTCGTGGATCGTCACTGTCGTCAATGTTGGAGTTCCGCGACGAATGGCCGTTGCCTACAGGTGGAGCTTGCTGTTGCTGTGGTGGCATTTTCGTATTAACAGCGTTGTCTCGTTCGAGTTTGGCCAGCTTTGCCTGGAATCCGTCGCACCGCTGTCCAAGATCTTTGCAAATAGCGACAAGATACCTCAAACACTCGAGGTTCTCCGGGTAATCTTGATGGATCTGTTCGTAGAGTACCATAGCCTTCTGGTAAGCTCCCATTCTTCGGTAGCAACTCGTGACCATGAGTCGCCATTTGACTTCGTTTGGCTGGATCTGACTTGCTCGCTCGAAGAACTGGATAGCCTTCTCGTATAGCTCGCTCTTGACGTACCATACTCCGAGCCACGAGATGACATCCAAGTTGATCGGAAAGTATCGGTAGGATTCAAGATGGTAGTGGAAGGCCTGAGTCTCGTCGTCATCTTTGTTGAAGATTTGGCCCAGACGAGCAAGTACACCTGGGTCTGCAACGTTCTTAGCGTTCCGATCACGTTTATCGCTGCCGCCGAAACATGACAGCAGGATATTGAACCATTTGGCTGCTTGTCGGTAGTTGCCCATAATGTCGTGGAGGTTCGCGATTTGGTACAGCACTTCTGTGTTTGAAGGGACAATGCTGTGCAGCTTCTCAAACGCTTGGAGAGCCTCATTCAACACGCCCATCTTGATATTCACGAGACCAAGGTTGTAGATGGCCTCGATGCAGTCTGCTTCAACACCGATAGCCTCCAGGAACAGCTCCTTTGCTCTTTCACACTCGTTTTTGACGTACAGACAGTTGCCTTTGTTCACCAGAGCCTTGGCGTTGTATCGCTGGTGTCGTACAGCCAAAGACGCGTATTTGTCTGCCTGCGCAGTGTCACCTTCCACGAAGTAAAGGTAACTGAGGTTTGTAGCTGCCATGGCCTTGTGCGCTGGGTCCTTCTTCTCGAAAGCTTTGAGAACTTCGATGGCCTTCTCGAACTCTTTTTCTTTCAGGAACCAGTGCGCCTTGCAAATCTCCATCTCACTAGCCAGACTCTCGTGGTTTTCCTGCTTGAGCGCGTCGATGACCCACGTATAACCCGCTAACCAATCCTTCTTGTCCAGTGCAGGGGCGCACAATTTCGCAGCCACTAAAATGTACTCCATGGCTTTTTTCCTTCTGGCTCGGATCTCTGCTTTCAATCCGTCGGTCTTTAGTGAGTGAAGATGCTCCTTTGACGACGTATGATCATCGTCACTGTTCTTGGACTCGTTGGCCAGTCCAGACTCCTCCTCTTCTTCCTCCTCGGACATTCCTTCCATTGGGGTCGTGATGAGGTTCGTGAAGCCTCGCCGCATTTTTTCGTGCTCACCGATGGCGTAGTAGCAAATAATGAGGTTGAAGCCTGACTGGAAGTCTGCGTTGCCTTCCATGACGTCTTCGAACGTGGCAGCCGCATCTTGATAGTGTCCGAGCTTGATTTGAGCTGCGCCGATGTTACGTTTGATCTTGTAGCGCACTTCCTTGCTCGTGTTTGGGATCTGATCCAACGCCATGCGGTACATTCGGATAGCCGTGGGGTACTGCTGCTGTTCGAAGTAGATGTTGCCCATGTTAACTCGCAATCGTCCACCTTGAGCGTACTGTTTGTTCTTCACAATCGGAGTATACGACTGGATGGCCTCTTTCCAGAGTCCATTGAGGTGGTAGGCGTTGGCGAGACTGAAAAAGACAGCGTACGTCAGGTCGATGTTGAGCAAATCCGCCAACCCGTTCAACTCGCAGTGTTTGTTGAAAGCTCTCTCCTTGCGTCCGGCGTCTTTAGCCAAATGCAGAGCTTCCTCGTACTGCTCCTTGGAAATGAGCTCTGCAGATTGCTCGATCAGCGAGTTCACAGTCCGCTCTAACTCTTTGGCCACCTCTTTCGGCGAGTTTTCCGTCTTCTCAATCAACGCAGGTGCCGCACCAGCTTTTCTCGATTCTCCCATAGGGTCAAACATCCTCTGACCTGACGCAGTACGTGGATTTGACTACCCCCAACAACAACAAAAAACACAGAACTGTAAGTGCTGGAATACTTGACAACCTCACCTCAATGACAACGAATCTCACCGAGAAGCCAGCCCCAGACACTGACGTCATCGGTCGAGCTTCACCCGCTTGTTGTTGAGATGTGCCCAACCGAGATCCTGGAATCTGCCGACCCATTTGGGTCGGAGGTGCTCTTAAAACCCCCACAAAAAGTCTGTGAGGAACACGATATTTTCACTAAAATTGAGACCGGGGCAGTAAAGTACCTGAAAGCCGTCCCCAGTGGGTTGTAGCCCCCTCTTGACGCCGGAGCTCCGTAGGACGACGCCACGTAGTTAGTAGTGGCCGCTGTCTGCGGAGGCGCCAGGTCGATGCTGAAGTTGAATCCCTCGTACAGGTCTTCGTCCTCCTCTTCCTCGACCATGAGACCATGTCGAGACTGGCCGTAGCCGCCCCCGTAGCTTGACATTTCACCGACGTTAAACCAAATTCAGTCCACAAAGAGCTTTTGCTATTCTAATGAGCGGCCGCAACGAGATCGCGGGCGTTGAGTCCGTTGTGACGAGTCGCCGGCGAAACGACGCAGCTTTGGCTGCAAGGTCTTGTCCGGCATGACACCGAGCAAGTCTAACGTGAAGGTTTTATCAAAGGTGACAAGGAGATTGATCGTTTTACTGAGTGAGTATTCACTCAGGTCAGCTCAGCTCAGTCGTGTCCGACACTGAGGCCGAGAGTCAAAATCACTCCTACGAGTATGGTCATGCACAAGGTGAATGTCGACGGAATTCGTACTGCTCCGGCGAATGGGAGCAGGAAGGAGCAGTCCTCGCCCATGATCGGAAAATACTCGCGGGTGTTGTTGTACGGCTCGTACACCATGGAGCAGTAGCAACTGCCGTTCACGCACTCCCCATTCGGGTACGAGCAGTTGTTCAGGCACATTTCTGAAGGTAGGTAAACGAAAACCCAAAAAAGCGAATGTCAGCACGGTTGATGAGAGGTGAAAGCAAAGAATCGATACTTACGTGTTTCGCAGTATTTGCCGTACCAGCCTTCGTCACACATGCAACGTGAGTTGGGGAACTCCACGGAACAGTAGCCGTGGCCGGAGCAGTTGTAGCCACAATTCCGGATGGAGCAGTCGTCGCCGACGAATGGTGGCTCGCAAATGCACTTGCCAAAGCCGTCGCAAACCCCCTTGGAATAGTGCACGTTGTCTGCCGTACATGGGAATTTCTGTACATTCTCCACGTACGAGTCGTTGACTGTGTGCTCGAAACCGGAAAAGCAGCAGTGATTGCAGATTTGAGTCTGGTGGGCGTCGTCGTACGCGCAATAGGACCCGGGACACGAAGAATTCGAGCAGTCTTCGCCGTAATAGCCGTCGTCACAGAGGCAATTCCCAGCTAGGCACGTGCCATGCAAAGAGCAGTTCTTGATGCAATTATTCAGGTCGTACTGCCACAAATCTCCCAAAGATGTAGCCCCAAAAGTTACCGAGTCTTGGTACTTTTCCTCACGCTCGTAGCCGTAGCCACCGAAGACGAACACTTTCTCGAACCCCTCGTGATATACGCTCATATGACCAGAGCGTTGAGAAGGGTGTTCCCACTGAAGTTCTGCTGGTAAATCTTCTCGCCCATCTTCGCGGTCTCGACAACCGTCCCACCCGGGAGCTTGGCGTCGTGCTTGTGCGATGAAAACACTCTGTTGGCTTGTACCTCGAGTGGACTCTGCAAGCACTGAAAACTAGGATACAAACAGGTAAGGTAGGTATCACGAGCTATTCACGATAAAAACCAAAAACTCTTGCCGTTTTCGTGCCGTAGTGTGTTTCTGCTATGAAGTAATAGTCGTCTGGGTTGTCAGCTAAGCTGGAAGCAGGTACATAAGCGGCGTAATTTCCGCTGTGTGGTAGCCGCCGAGCTTTTAGGTCGTCGGTGCACGATGCTGGGTAGATTGGATACACAAACGAATGCTGCTTGACCCAGCGGTTTGCGCCTGACACAGCAACATTAAACAAGTCAGTCTCACAGCGCACTAAAGTACAAGATGGAGAGATGAGACGTACTCGTGTTGTACTGCCAGGTGTCATCGTAGTAATAGTTGGTGATGTAGCCGCCGAATAAAAGGAAGACGTCGTTGGCGACGATGAGACTGTGATCAACTCGTGGTTCTGGAATGGAGTCGCTATCCGCTACAACTCGAGACCAGACTCCCTTGGTTAAGTTGAATTTCCACATGTCGCTCAAGTAGTAAGGGTGTGTCGGGTATGGTGTGAAGCCTGCTTCACGAGTGCCAAGCATTCCGCGTCCTGCGCCAGCACTTGATGTTGTCGGGTACGGGAAGAATGTGCGATAGCCACCATGGATGAAGATGGCGTTGTCGAAGACCACAGAGGTATGCCCAGCACGTGCTGGAGGCCACGTCACGACACATTCTATTTCGATTTCGTTGAGTAGTGCGTCAGGGACGGTGTTAGAATCTGTGGGGCACTCGACCTTCTCAGTCATATTCGTCCAGGCATTGGTGACCTTGTCATAGACCCAGAGATCGTTGAGATAGCCACCAAGCGGGTACTGATTAACCCCACCCCAGTCATTTTCCTCGCTGTTCTCATGCGCAAATCCTTGCCAAAGTCGAAATCCGCCAAAGACATACAATTTGTCGTTCAGTACAACGCTGGAGAACTTAAATCTCTTTCCTGGACCATGTCGGCTACTCCCCAGTTCGATCATCTCGGTCCAAGATCCATCTGAGAAGTCATACAACCACAAATCATCGCAGTAGTCGTCGCACATGGGGCCGAAACCTCCGTAGATAGCCATCGTCTTGTCACTAAACACTTGGGCACTGTGCATCCACCGTTCAGACGGATGTGTACACACCGATGCACCCAGAACCAACTCGCACCCTCCCCACTCTGCTCCCTTATCCAGAACCGTCCACCCACTACCAACACAACCATTATCAGCGAACCTCGTACAGTCTAGCAACATAAACAACATTTTCTTGTCAGATGTAGCAGAATTGTACACAGCGTCAGTAAATATACCAAAATCTCACTTATGTTGTAGCTCCAGACGTCATTGAAGAAAACGGCGACCGGAACTTCTGTCGAGTCCGTAGCGTATGCGATTTTGTCCTCATACGATAGAAACTCCAGTGAACCATTGACACGAGTGATCTCGTATGTCTTCGGCACGTGTGTACGGGTGGTATCTTCCGTTCTACCTCCGAAAACTACCAGTTGACTGTCGTGCGTCACGAACGAGTGACCTCTTCTTGCTGTGGGACTGGAAGCGTTAACATCCCAAGTCCATTGCCGCCAACAAGATGCAGCGTGCAGCCAAGAGGAGAAACACAAGAGAACCAACAACGCACGCATTGACGCAATTGATTCACTACCAATTATAGTCAACGACGTTTCGCCAAAAGATCGGGCGAAACAAAAAATGGGTCCCGAACACCACTCCAGAGCATTTGCTATGCAAAGTTCCTACAATTTGGACACAGGTCCAGCAGGGTGAGCTGAAATACTTCTCACATTAAGTCACGGCTGAAAAGGAGATCCTGCGTGGCACTCCTGGTGTGTTCAAGCCAGTAGGCGGTTGGATATTAATAAGACGATCGATGTTTCCGGTGGACAACGGTAAAGCTCGAGCAGAGCTGTTGTCTTGTCTTCCTCGGTTCGTCGGCCACACGAACCAAAATGATGATCACCAACCACAACTCACCGTTCAGGAAACCTGAATTTGCCCACGAATGTTGTGAAGTTACCAGACTTGAGCCTTGAGTGGTGAATACTTGGAAAAAAAATACTCGGTGAGCAGCAAGAGCGTGCGATCAGAGTTATGACGGCGCTGAGCTGCACAACCTCGCAGCGGATATACGCATTGGGTCTCTAGTGTTAGATCGATGCACTGACACCATGGTGGACATTGCGGAGTGTCTGGCGGTGAGCGAAAACGCGTCATCACGGGTGAAATGGCACAAACGTGTGATGCTGTTGGACGAGATCAGCACCGGACTAGACGCCACGACCACCTTTGATATCGTGAATCCGCTCGAGTACTTAGCACGTCACTTCAAGACAACAACAAGTTCGAGTGGGTCAAGTGTTGCCATGTCGATGAACAGGAGAGCCAACTTTGCCTTCACGTTCGCGGGTGCACTGGTGGCCTGATGGCTTAAGATTACAGAGCCGTGACTCCCCGGCATCCGTGAGCGACCAGCTTGTGGTCTCATCCATACACCAGCTCCTCGTTGTCGGTGTCATGCGCGCACGGATAGGGAGAGACGGACCTACGTAGCGGCAGTCATGCACCGAATGCAGTTGCGACAGCGCTTCCTGTATCGCAAATGGGCCCAGGCTATCTAATCCACGGCCACCGCGGCCGAGCGAATATCTTAGGCGTGCATATGTGTGGAGAGCAATCTTCCGTCCATTCTTCCTATCCAGCTCTGTATCGTGGTGACCAACGACTTGAGAGACTGTGGTCAGCATGCAAATCACCGCTGCATTCCTCCTGTACTTCTGTATCATACAGGGGCGCGGCATGGCACAGTAACTTTAACATGGGTAAGGCTCGAACACGCAAATTTTGCATCATGCTATGATACATAGTAACTCACACCGCGGGGTCCGCGGGCCAATGCAGGCCACACGAGGTTGGCCACCTTCCGGACACTGTCGAACGGCGATACTGGCCCAGCCTGTGATCGCTTCGTGGTACCGGTACCGGTGTCAATGGTTTTGGTTGTTAGAATATCTAGTCTACTGGAATTTACGCGTTCAACTCGCTACTGCAGGTGCAGTCCCGCGTCCCACATCCATATAAACTCTCTCTCCTCTGCTTGTCGTACTTGGTCATCGTCCTCTTCATCGTCCGTGAGCATCAACTCGTCGACTAGTTCCTGCAAGTACGGATGTTTGTCCGTCAAAGCGGCGACGTCCCAGTGGCCACGTCTCGCCAGATACTCGATGAAGCCCATCTTGCCAACGCAGTCACTCTTGCGGTTAACCACCAACCACTTAGCCACGTCCTCATGTCCTGCATTCATGGCGTTTACCACCGCCGACTGGGAACATCCTTCGTGTCGATGTGCGTGTAGCCATCGGATCACCTCCAGATGTCCGTACGTTGCAGCATTGTCAATAGCATAGTGGGTGGCTCCTTCCTTGCGGCTGAAATGTAGCCACTGCACCACCGTCAGATGGCCGTGTTGCGCTGCGAAGTCGATCGCGTTGCTGGTACAGCCTTCCGTCCTGTTCTCATGCAGCCACCGAACAATCTCCAAGTGGCCGTTACAGGCCGCCATGTCCATGGCGTCCGTCGTGCAGCCCTCGCGTCGGTTCGTGTGCAACCATTGCACCACCTCTAGATGGCCGAACTCGGCGGCCGAGTCCATGGCCTCCTGGCAGCAGCGCTGAAACTTCTTCGGATTGCGGCGACTTAACCGTTGCACGAGGTGCAAGTGGCCGGCCAGCGCCGCGCGCATTAAACTCCACTTGGGTGACAAGTCCAGGAACGCGTTCACAAGCTCCCGTACGAGGTCGTTGCCGGCGTCGAACCGGTCGCACACGGCCACCACCGCCGGCGAGATGTCCACCATTGATCAGTTGGGTATTATTGCGATTGCGGCAATGCGCGGAAGGTGGCGAGTGAAATGGCAATCGAGGAATGAGGGTGGTTACCGTTCGAGTTACCCCATTGCGACGAATCCCCATCCAAAAAGTGGCTGCTTCGATGAAAACCGTGGTTTTTTCTGTCCCTCCAGCTGTTTCGTTTTGCTATTATTTCGAGAGGTCGAGTCGATAGAAAAAGGGTTTCATTGTCTTTGAGTTTCGATACACTATGAAACAGTCTATATTTAATGTTAGAAATATATACTAATAGAGGCTACACGGACCTGTGAGAAAAAAGAATAGCTGATTAAGCAGCTATGTTGCAGTTGGTAATTAGCGTTAAGACCAGGGCCAACTGCAGCTCAACATTGCCGCGAAAGGACACAATCTTTTGGGGTCGCGCGGCGCTTCATGGCGCCTGGAGCTTCCTTGCTGACGCGGCCCTTGACGATCTGATGGCCCAGATGCTGTGCGTGCACTAGACCCCGCGCTGGCCACAGAAAGCTTCCCTTCCATGTCTCTAACGTCAATGAACTGGCGTGTATCATTCCATCATTTATTTGTCCACGCAGCCTATGCGTACGTGGAAATAAAAAAAAGTGAGAACTGTCGTAGTGCTGCTCAACTTTTTCATGCCGTGATGGACGCTGAGTTTGGACGCTGAGGCCAAGCCGAAGACTAGTGCAAGGACCACTCGAGAACGACAATACGCCGTGGAAAAAGAAACTTCGATGAACGCGCGGGCCACCAGAAGGCAAAATATCATACATGTACTTGGTGTTGACGAGAAGAGACCATCGATCGTGAACAAGCCTCGACCTATATCAACTCTAGCAACGAAGTCCTAACAAAGTTGTGTTGTGTCTGTCATCCAGTCATCTCAGTCACTCAGCTCCACCTATCCAGCTTATAACAAGGGCCACCTGACGCATTGCGATTCATGAACTAGCACAAGTGGAGCAACTCACTGCTCCTCCATCTTTATCAACAGGACCACCGATACCAAAGTATTGACAAGAGAATTTATAATTACGCGTGGGGCGCTATGTCTACAGGTGAGTGTCGCCTCCTCTCCAGCTGAAGTACTACTTTACTTGTACTCCGTTGTCCGCACCATTTGCTGCAGCATGTCTTTGGCATAACGCAAGCGTTTGCCTAGATCGGGTCGCTCTGACGTGAGGATCGCCGTCGATGACGAGAAAACGGTCAGGTCACCCTCACGGTTCAGATACGTTGCAATGCGAGCGTTTGCCGATAGCATGAGCTTCGATTTGTCGAAGAAGTTAAACTGAATTGTTCCGTTGGAGAGCTGGAACAGCACCGCATGACGTGTCTTGACCCACTTCTTCACAAACACCATCGACTGGGCTGCTCCATCGCCATCGCTGCTTCCACGTACACTGGTATCCGTACCAATCCCGAAAGATCGTGCAAGCTGGCTTTCAAGAGTATCCGCTTCGTCGTTCTCCGCGCGGGCGTCCACTAAATAGCCTTTGAAGTGGCCTAGTAGTGTCACCTTCTTGCTGAGCGCCGGGTCGTAGTTATCCTTGGTGTAGCGGGCTCGAGGCTCTGGACCTGGACTATGGCTGCTTTGACGCTCAATGTACTCGAATACCCGGCCGTCTGCTGATGAAATCATCTTGGTGGAGTCATTGAAGTACACACCCGATCCACCATTCGAAAACATGTAGCCGATGCCATACTTGGACGTGTAATCTACCCACTGAGATATCCACAGGCTGGCAGGGACGAGAGGACAGATCTCCTCAGCCTCAGCGCGGATTTCTTTCAGTCTCTGCGCTGCAGCAACGATGGTGACAGCCGATGATGATTCACTCAACCTCTGGTCGCCGTCATTTCCATTGCGATTGTGCTCTTGTAGGAAAAAGAACCGGGATAGTGCCTTGTATGCCGTCTCCAGTACGTTTTGTGAAGGAGCTGGGGTTTCTACTGCCCCCGTGTTCGACGATCGTTCGACTGTGGTGCTACTAGCTGCCAAATGTCTTCTGGTCGTGCTTAAAACCCCCGATGTTCTTCCTGATCCGTCGCGCTTATAAGAAGGAGGCAGCGACTGCGCCAGCGAAGACGATGTCCCAGGATAAGAAGCGCGCTGAGCGTCAGTATTAACATCTCGTGTCTTAAGAGGATACCTCTTCGATGCTGCAGGCGGTGGCGGAACTCTTACTCCAGTCGAGCTTGCAAAACGCTCGCTGTCACTGTGACGGTTAGCGAAAGATTGATTCTTGCACGCTGGAGGTGTAACAAGTAGCGCACTTCTGGGCAGTGTTGTCGGTACGAACTCGTCAGCCAAGAACGGGTGCTTCAAAATCTGCTCCAGGGATGGTCGTGCACCCGGGTCACTGCGCAGGATACCGCGAACAAGCGACTGAGCCGAACGTGAAACGTGCGCTGTCTCCGGGAAGTCGTACTGATTGGCACGGATGCGCTTATAGGTGGCCTTGACATCGTCCGTTTCGAAAGGTGGTCGTCCCACGAGCAGCGTGTACATGACAACACCAGTAGACCAAATGTCGACCTCAAAACTGTGTCCGTCACCACGCTGTCCACTCAGGATTTCAGGCGCAATGTAGTTGGGCGTGCCACACATGGTGCGCTTGCGATCTTCGGGGCTATCAAGTTGAGTAGCGAGCCCAAAATCTCCAATCTTGAGGCGCATGTCTGACGTGAGGAACAGATTCCCCAACTTCAGGTCGCGATGGATCACCAGCGTCTCGTGCAGATACGCCAGTCCTTCCACGAGTTGCCGCATGTAAAACCTCACTTCGCTCTCGGACAATCGCTTTCTCCGTCGCATCAGGTCTGACATGGACTGGTTGCGACACAACTCCAGCAGAATGTAGGCGTTGTCCGAGTCTTCAAAGAAGTGCTCAAACTGTACAACCTGCGGGTGATGCAGCGACTTGTGGATCTTGATCTCCGACGTAAACTACAAAAAAAATCCGAGAAAGTACAGCACCAGAAGAAAAAAAAAACTGCATCAGCCACCTGTCTACTCCTTCTCTTCCTACCCCCATGGCATTTCCCTCACTCACTTTCTGCTTGGCCTTCGGCTTGACCAACGAACTCTTGGCCACCACTTTGCCCGCGTAAATCTTCCCAGTCTGCTCGCATTTTAACTCGTAACAACGTGCAAATCCTCCCTACACAGTAAGTCAGCACCAACAACCAGTTACCAACAGCAGATTCATGCCGTACCTTGCCCAGGAACTTGCCCTTGAGGTACTTCCGCGTCTTGACGTAGCCGTGGGCGTCCAGATAAGCCTCGAGGATCTGATCGGGCACGATCGGCTGCGGCGTGGGCTCCTTCTTCTTCTTCTTCTTCTGCGGGGCTTCCATCGGCCGCTCCATCTCCACGTTGTCGTCTTGGTTGCACGTCGACTCGGAGGGCGGCAGCGCATGGCCTGGACTGGCCGAGCCCCGACGACTCTGCACGAGTTTGAACCGGTCGCTGTCGTACACGCGCCGGGCCGCGTCGTTGCTGCTGCTGCGCCGCTTGGCGCGCATGGCGGCCGACGTGGGCAGGTTCCCACTGCCCGCCGAGTTCTCCTTGCCCCCGGCTAGCAGCTCCGTCGGGTCGCGCGCCTGCATCGTCATCTCGGCCGTCGATCGACCTCCTCCTACGGCCGGTTCAGATATTCAAACTTGCGAGCTCGAATTCAAAAGTACCGTGGCGTGCAGAAATTGGGCGCGCGACTGGATGGTTGGGAATTTAACAAGAAGAGTATATAATTTCAAAAATTTTACGTTTCGGGATATTTTCTTTTCTCGTCACTTTTTTTAAGGTCGCTGTTAAGGGCACCGAGCAGCTCGTATTTAAGTGAGAGTTAGGGTACCTGAAGCATGTACCTTCAGGTACTTTGAGGACCTAGAGGTTCACAAAGTCACCGAGTGACGGACTGCAGGTACCCGCAACAGAAAACGGGGGTAAGGTATGGTAAGTTATTCACAATAAATTTCAAAAATTTCAACGTTTGTCGAGATCGCACTGACTGGATGCGCCGTACCCTAGCGCCCACCTTTTAATATGTTGCTTGAATGTGACTGAGCCGCCTGAGTAGGTTGCTTGATTGCACAAAGGACTTAATGAAAATCGTCCATCGGCTTGACGAGCGATGTCTAGAACGAGACGCATGCTACCAGTCTCAAATGCCATCTTCCGCCTCCCGTGCCATGCTTACAGATAACATTTACAAGTAGCTAACAATGCGTTTGATGAGTAGAATGTGCGGAAGGTATCTAACTTCATTAACAGCAGTACGAACATGACTAAGGAAGACATTTCAACATGTAACGAAGCCTTAGGAACCGCATAAAGGCTGGGCTTGGTTCGGAAGGCATCGCAATGCCGCAGGTAAAACACTCGAAAAACATGAGGGCAGCCACACTGCAAATAGCCATGTCTGGTTGTCGAGAATTTGTCTCCCTCTTGATCTGCATAAGTGAGCACATTTCTCCAGACAGGTTATTCAGCTGCGTGTCACATGCATCGTAGTATTTTGACTTCGGCGCTTGCAATGGATCGAATACTGTGATTCCTCGACTCTCGCGACGAAAATCAAACACAGCACCACACCAGTGTCCAACTTGCAGTGCTAACAGTACAATCTTGTTCGTCTCTTGGAAGGGATCACCTCCAGTGATTGCCTTGAGTCGATCCTTTTGCTTCTCGAAACGATTGAAGACTGGGTTGACAATGCCGACATTGGAATGTTAGCGTTGCAGTAGTGCGAGTCCATGTCCATAGAATTGTTGTCTATCCACACGTTTTCCCGAAGCGCCAAAAGGGCGCGATATGGTACACTACCAAAAGGTGTTGATCGTCCTCCGCGAAGTTGCAAAAACTTGATTGTGCTCTCTCGTTCTTTTGGATCGCTGCTAACACCATTGAACAGCTCATCAGGTACGGTTATGCGCTTGATGCACGTATTGACAGCCCAGTTGATTGCATCCTCCGTTTCCGATAGATACGCCATGAATGTGTGCCAGCGATTCATCGCGAGATGTCTTTATGCTGAAATATCCCGAAGGGGGGAACCCTAACACCGATGCTATCATCCGCGCACTCGGCAACCAGATTTCTGCGAAAAGCTAAAATAGCTGCCTGAGCTTTCTCCACGAACGGCTGAGGAAATACAAACCGAATATCTCTGTTGCACTCGGCGGGTGTGTAAATACCGGCGATTGCCTTCTTCGNATGTTTCGAACGCTTGGGACCGGCGCCAACGTCCCTTGCACTAGCTTGATAGCAGCTTGCTTACCACGCGCGACCCGCTGCTTCTTCTCGGCGTACCCTTGCTTCTTTCTGACTTGAGGGTGCCCACGACTTTTGGCACTTTTGGGGATGACAATGAACCAGACTGGGACGATTCTGAGGAGCTGCTGGTCGATCGCGGTAACAGCATGGTTCTCATAAACACACATGAACAGCGATATTTCTAACATATTAGGCAACAACGTCACGCATTAGGATACATTTTGTGTAAAATACAAGCATTTGTGTAACGTACCGCCGTATCGACATGATAGACAGCACTGCTGTCATTTCCGCGGGTAAGTACAAACATGCTTGGGTAGATCTATTCCAGATCATAGTGCGTTTGATGGTCCTTTGATAACCAATACTGTTGTTCCACCAATCGGTATGCATGCGGGCATACTTTACGGGCAAGTTTCTCCAGCTCTTCGTCCGCTCCCTCGTAGCGAATCTGACCTACGTCGGTGCTTTTCTTGGCGTACTCTATCTCAGCGACAGCTTGCAAAATCATCAAGGTATCTACACATTCGCCAAGCGCCATCTCTGGTTTCAAAACCTCCTCAATATGCCCCCACGATGTTTCCAGCCTATCAGTGACAATTCAACCCACAACACAAGCAAGAAAATGTTAGTACAACTGGATTAGTGTAAACTGTGAGAAGTACCATCATACCTGTTATTAGTATGGTTTCCTAGATGTGGAACATTCGAACGTGCGTAAAATGCCCACCGTTCTTTCATCGCATCCCAATTGCGCATGAAGTACTTGAGAAAGGGCGAATCGGCTCAGGAATCACATCGTCGCCACGAATATGGACACCGTCGAGCAAGAAGTACAAATACTTCAAGTACTTCGTGTAGTCCTCGACATCCGAAGCCAATCGCATCATATCCACAGCATCCTCGACTTGATCTTTGTCGAAGCTTGACGGCCCTCCGTACTCGCTATTTGTGATCTCAGTTCGAATGTACTTCTTCAGGTGAAAGTGACACAGGATAACCGTCACACCTGCAAATTCGTTTCCCAGCAAACCAAGCTCGCCCATGTCTTTGTCGATCACGATAACTTTGATGTGCTCACATGAAGGGTTGTGAAACTTGAACGAACCGGTGGCATCCCTGAGGCATTCGGCACTTTCATTTTCCATAAGACTGTGATGTACATATTGATCCTAGCAACACAGAACGACAATCCATGTAAGTACAGCTACAGCCGCAGAACCTCTAGTACATTATGTACCTCCAACCACATGGGTGTAGCTAGAGCTACATCGAATCACCACTTGTAACTAGAGGCACACCATCAGTAGCATCATGTCCACGTACTTACATGGCCATACACATCGTTCACCATGAACGAGAAGATTTTGTAGGGGGACTCGTTTGTGTTGTGTGTAGTATCGACGAGTAGAACTTCAGGGAAAGCCTTGAACCAGCACCGCATTTGCTGTGTCTGCAGTGTAATGGCCTGTGCTGTCTTCAATTTGTCTACGAACACCGACGCACGATTACTTCGACACTCACACATCCCACACAGAACTGCCTCCAGACGTTCTTCTGTTCTGGCTCCCCCCTTTCGATTCTCCTGTATCTTCGCCACCATGTTGTGTACATCCCGAAGAGTGACATTCTTGCCTAAACGCAAGATATAACAACGATTAGAGAACATTCATTACACCTAGGAAGGCCGTATTCTCGACTCATCTGTCTTGTTTCGGAGGTACTGCATGATCAACTTCGGTTTTGATCCTGCTGCCTGCAGCTCGTCGACAAACGCCAGTAGCATGGGGTCTTCTACGCGCCGGTTGTAGGCGTGATTGTTGTAGATGGCCTTGGATAACTTGTGGTTGTGTGCGACGTTATATGCAGTCACGCGAACCAAGAACTGCTTGTATTCTTCAGCATCATTTCAACAGACCACCACCTTGATATTCGCCTTGCACTCAGTCGATTTGTCGAAGTGACACTTGCGCTGTCCTGTACCTCGACTCTTTCTGTTCCAACCATGCGTACACACCAGCTTGATCCAGAAGTTCTTGAACGCTTCAGGTATCAAACATTCGGGGGATTCCGTAATCTTTCGGCTAGCCGCAACCGCATCTACCGCCTCACCATCAGGCTGGACCCCCTCTTCTTCGCGCTCAGGCGTGGTGGCGCCGCTTGCAGCCGGTCTTGTTCGCGCGTGGATCTCTCGACTTCGTTTCTGCACTGATGTTGATGTCCGCTGCCGAAAGATCTAGCGCGTGTACTCTTGATACTGGTTGATGTAAGTGCGAAATGCCTCCCAGTCATCGTGCCATTCGACATCAACTGGAGAACAGACCCAGGAGGTGCCGGACGGGGCCTGTCGCGCGGACTCGCTGTCGCTCATGTCAGTTCCACAGCATCCGAGCCATAACACAAAGTACATAATTAAACGCTTACAACCATAGAATATGCACGGGTAGCCAGTTTACCGACGCCTTGACGCAAGTATTGCGTGAGCCTGACCAAGCGAGATTCTGAAATGAAAGGTTCAGAGCGGTTGAGGATGGGAGAAAGAGGGAGGAGGATGTGTGTATTGGGGCCACTGCGTGGCCTCGCCGTTACCGGGAAATGGCGGATGAAAGAATAAGACTTCCCGGTGTAGGACACACAGCGATGGTGTGTCCCACACGNGTACCCGGTACCTTATACGACAGTAAAGGCAGGGGCCTTTACTACTTAAGACAACAGAGACGAGTGACCCCCGTCACAGTGTGTCACTTTCAGATTTTCTAAGTTTCCAAATGTCAAGGATGGTGGTCAGATATTGGCGTAATTTACGCAGTAAGTACCGTCATAGTTCGTTTAGATACGACCTTGCTCGGTGCCCTTAACCAGCTCCTTTTTTTAAAGTGTAGGAGTGTCCATATTGGTAAAGCTATAGTTATCCTATATTTGTCAAGCCAACCACATGTTGTTTTAGTTTTGGCAATGATGTCGGGCAGTTCTCACAGCGGTATTACTATTTTCAGTAACAGCCGGCATTGTAATGGGTTCACGTAGTAGGGCCAAGTGGATCGAGGACTTCCTAGATGAAGTGGATGAAGAGGTTTATGCCCGCTACTTGACAACACACCACGCTGTATTGAGCTGCCTTCTCTACCAGGAGGGTAGAGACTTGGTTGTGCTCCAAAGAAAGCAACAGGGCAAGAAATGAACTTTGAACACGGACTTGAACCTATTCGTTTCTTTCTCGAATTTCTTCATTGAACATAAACCCGGCATAGAACTCACCACTCGGGTTAATTAGGCCGTGTTCGCACCAAACATCATGTCGGTATTTCAGTGGCTTCATTTTCATTTTGATTGAAAATCAAAGTGACGTTTTGAATCATCGTGTTCGCGACTACAATTATATTTGGCGGCAATACAACAGAGCATCGATTCCCTTAAACTACGAACATCTCTCTCGAGGCCGCTCATGCTGGCCGACATCTTTCTGATCCTGCTAGTGCTCGTGTGCTCTCGGCTGCTAGGACGTACACGCTCTAGGCGGAAGCTGGAGCACGAGAAGGCTGTGCGACTGCTGGGGCTGCGGACAACCAGGGGGTAACGTTTCTTTGATGATATCCATGCTTCACAGAATCGAAAGCTTTTCAGAGACCATTTTCGCATGGATGTCGTCGCGTTTGGCGCGCTGTTCTTCCTGTGCTCCCCCTTTATTCAAGCTACCGTACGTGACTAGCGGGAAGAGTTGGCCATAGCACTGAATTGGATCGGAACTGCGGCTACTTGTCGCTCGCAAGAGTTGACGTTTGATCTTTCTTACTCGACTGTGCACACGTATCGTACACGTGGTGTGCGAGCAATTGTACAAGCTCTTCACGGAACTTTGGAAATGCCAACCGCAATACCTACAGATTTCATTGCAAAACAACCGTACTTTGACCAAGCATTGGGGGCCATTGACGGCACCCATCTTCGCATCGTAGTTGCCCAAGATGATGATCAGAGGTTTCGGAACCACGAGAGACCAACGTCCTAATATTCTGCGACTTGAGAACGAAAGTGTGTTTTGCCTACGTGGGGGCGGATGGGAGCGCTCACGATGCAACAATTCTGTGCTGAAGTTGTATGCTCGATCAAATTCCAGACAATTACTACGTGCTTGGCGATGCTGGCTACGGATTAAATAAGAAAGTACTCGCTCCATTTCGAGGAGTGCGTTACCATTTGAATGAGTGGGCGCGCCGAGCTTCTGGACGACCTCAAAATCTAAAGGAGCTATTCCATCTCCGGCACGCCAAGGCACACAACGTAGTTGTGCGGGTAATTGGAATCCTCAAGCGTCGATTTCGAGTCCTGCGCACGTGTATGAACTACGAGATGGACACCATCAAAGCCGTCATTTTTGCGTGTGTTGGCGTCCATAATTTCATCCGCGAGTTTGACCTAACGACACTGCTGCGGATTTTGCGCGCGGCAGGCGTAATGCTCGGCTCGACCGCGAAGCAAACGAATACAGCAACCCGATAGCTTTTGACTTTGGTAATGGTAACGACTGGCGATCATGGATAGCCGAGACGATGTGGCAAGAATACCAACACTTTCAAGGGGTGGGTGGCTTTGATCAAGTGACGGACGAGGAGATAGAAGCCTCACAAGCGTCGGACAGCGACATCAGCGACATCGACACGGCAAACGGCTTTGACAGCACCATCAGCGACGATGTGGGCACCAGCAGTAGCAACAACGAGTACGACTGATAAGAAAGAAGCTGAATACCCTAGTACTGACTGAATCGAGACACGCTGCAGCACAAGTTAGTACATCCAAATACACGATAAGAGTACACCGATACACACCGAACGCACAAGTGTCCGTCGGCGGTAGGTGCCACTTGAAAGATGGTTTGTAGCTATGCTGCACGCCTGTCCTCGTCATTTAGACCAGGACGTTCTTGTCATGGAGCGAATTGGGAATAGTGAGGACGTTGCGGAGGACACTAATGGCACAAGCAGAAGTACCGGCGTCGGAGTCCTTAAGAACCGGTGGGTTGGGGTACTGCTGAAGATGATCAATGGAGAGATTCTGTAATCGGGTCTACGAGGCGAGGACAACGATCTCATCAAGCTCAGAGCAACGCCTACGAATTCACCTTTCGCGTAGTGTACGTGGCCCGTAAACTTGACAACCTGTTGACAGACAACGTTATTGTGGTCTCTCATGCAGTGTCATACTGCGAGAACGGAGGTTGCTTACCCCTGCATGTTTGCCATGTATGCGCACCTTTCTCTCTATCGTTGGCGCCAGTTTTGGAATTGTTTAGGCGACTGGCTCCGCACTTTGATTCTGCGGCGTATGGGTAGTTTGTGCTTTCACTTTGAACCCACTCCGGTTGAACGGGCCACTCGTTTCGAGTTGTGCGTTTGGCACTTCCTTTTTCTGCTCATGTTTACTACTCCAGCTAGAACCGAAGTCCATGCCGGAGTGCGTGTAGAAGCTCGCTATGGACATGAATTCATCCTCAAGTTCAGAACTACATGTAGCATGACAGACAAGACCACCACGGTCATCTACCTATGGCTGAAGTGAATTTACCAACCCACACATCGCACAGCTCTGCGTCCGCGTCGTCGAACATCATGCCGTGCGCGAGCAAGTCCATGCGTTGCTGGTCGACATACGAAGGGAAGCCATGAAGCCCACACGGCATACAGCGTTTGCCACCTTTGCGTCGCCGGTTGGCAAGAACCTCAGATGGACCTCCACCTCCTCTCCTTTTGCCGACCGACGTGCCGCCAAATTTGTAGACGTTGCGCTTGCTATTGCAGTGGTCCAAGTAGCTAATGTTGCAGCTGTGACTTGATCGGGAAGATGAACCGTGTTCAAATATTTTCTGGGAGTGTACAAGGGGAATTACGAGGCGTCAGCGACTTTTAAAATTAATTGCTATTCAGTTCGTCCGTCAACTCATTAAAACGCAACTACTAAATTTTAGCACCGTATCGCTACTTGCTTGGTAGAATGCTGCCGATATCGCACGTTACATGTCAGCTTGATGAAGGTAGACGGCGAACTCCAGTTGTTCTTCGTCGCTGAAGTCTTCATACAGAACTTATTCTCGAACTTGGGGAA
This sequence comes from Phytophthora podocarpi, assembly GCA_001314375.1. Classification (NCBI taxonomy): domain Eukaryota; phylum Oomycota; class Peronosporomycetes; order Peronosporales; family Peronosporaceae; genus Phytophthora; species Phytophthora podocarpi. Next base: position 6,670 of record LGSN01000279.1, on the reverse strand, counting down.
CCAAGCCGCTCATGACCTTTGCACTCGCTGTCTTGACTTTCAGGTACGCCTGCGCAGTATCAAGAAACTCCTCCAGTTTGAACGCGAAGCCGGAGGCACTTGAACTCCCCCTCGACTTTTTCTTGCCTCATTTCTCCTTGGTAGCACCATCACGAATACGTTTCACCTTTGCCAGTCGCTCTTGGTGGCTTGGTGGCACGTAATTCGTCGCCTTGGTCTCGTCATCGTCCGAGCTCGCAGTGGCGTTGTCCTGCAGAGTTTGGTTCTCGTCAACTTCAGCCGGCTCTGCCTCCATCGTAGTGTCCACCAGCTGTGGCAGGAAGGTTTCAATGCTGTCTGCATTAGCTCCAGTGGCTCGGGAATCGCCTAAGCATGCCGCCAACAGTGTGTTAGAGCTAGAACGTATATCCACCACATGAACACAGCAACCTTACCTGCAATCATGCTGCAGATTGTTTTGTGCTCAAACCCGTTCGTTCGGAACTCCTTAATTTTGCCTTTTTGATTTGGCTTCGACTCGATCAGCTTGTTCCACACGTCACCGTCAAGCAGGGGCTTCTCCGTCTTCAGCATGTGGCGCATCCACTCAAGCTTGTGATCTCTTTGTAGAGATCGTAGTCGCGCATCAATCGATCCCGTTTTGCCTTGAATTGACCTGCGTATTGCAATCAAAATGGGTAGGAAAACAACGTCCAAAGCTCCACAAGATACGTACTTTTGTCCAGCTTCTGCATCTTGCTCATGTCATTCATGTCATTTGTCAGTTCCACCTAAGCCTTGGATTTAATGCCCTTGTCAGTAGCAAGCGAGGGGTTGAGGCGTGCCTCGAAGTACTTGCTGAGGAGATCCAGCTCCTCATAATTTGTCCATTTAACGCGCTCAGTGTTTCCGGAGGCATTCGGCATTGTCAGCTTGGCTTGGGTCCGCGAGAAAATCTTCTGATCTGAAGACGGCAAAAGGAAGTCTGGCCTCATCGAAAAAATCAATGACTGACGACATTATAGCCAAGGGAAATAACTGCCTTTAAGAACAATTTAAATAAGAACCCTAGATGCACCTGAAGGCCAAACGTCATTTCATTTTCAAAAACCAGGGGGGGGGGGGGGTAGCTGATTTTCAAAATGGCCCCCAAAACGTCGTTTCGCCAAGATAATGGCNGGGGGGTAGCTGATTTTCAAAATGGCCCCCAAAACGTCGTTTCGTCAAGATAATGGCGTTTACTTTTCGTCGTGTTTGCGCTGCTCATTTTGGCTCAAAACGCCATTATCGGCCTCAAAACGACGTTGTCTCAGCATCGCAAACACGGCCAAAATGTAATTATTCAAAAGCAACAGAGCAATTGTTCGTGCCAGTTGCCGTCGTTTGTAGGCCTCTTCCTTGATCACTTCGCCTGTGTACTCGATGATGAATGCTTCACTCTCGAAAAAAAGGGTTTGCTAACAGAGCAATTCCCTTTTCACCATATTGGGCCAATGAAAGGGATGCTGAAGCGCAGCGTCGAAATCTCTGGTTACTGTATTTGCTGTCCGTTGCGCACTTGTCCCTAATACATTCCACTTGCATCTAACAAACCGTACGTTAACAGTGCATACTGCCTAAACTTGGTATTTTGGAATTGAGTCTACAGCACGATTTTGGCATCGGTCTCCGCAAATTACGGCGTCACCATCTTGTACCCTACAGACACAATGCGAGATTTCATCCTTTGCAGAGTAGTTAGTGTTAAGCAGCATTTACCATAAGAAAAGGAACTTACTTCACCCAGTTTGTGCGGTTCTCGATCAATATATTGATTGTGTGGAAGCGGATCTAATTCTGCTTAGGCTTGGACAATTGTCCTTGTATCGGACAGCTACATTAACCACCATCAGCACCTGACATGCATCCCCCCCCCATCTCGAAAACTCGTAGTGGATTACCAGTTCGTCTGAAAATCGGCCTCCCTTGAAAAACCACTTTCGCCCCGCTGAATGTAATCATCCATTGACAGCTGTACAGACACTTTCTTGCTATTCGATTTTTCTTTAAATGCACCAAATGAAAAATGACCTCTCTCTCGCAATGGCGTATCGATGGTGCACACGAATCATCTTCAAGACCGTGAAGTATATTGCAAACCGTCTTACAAACAACGCAAAATCAAGGTGCTTTCGATTTCCTTAATTGTTCAGTGTATTATGAGAGCTTATGGGAAAAGAAGGCTAAAAATCGAAAGCCTACACAAACAGACCTATTTGCGCGCCCTCAAGCACTACCTTAACTACTTGAACTACCTCGCTCTGATGCTGCCATCCGACTATGCATCATGGCGCTTCCTTCACTACGACGACTACCCCATCTCATCATCCTCTTCTTCGTCGTCGCCGTTGTCTTCTTCATTACCCGCGTTACAGCTGCGCTGGTCTTCCTCGCCATTTTCCAGTCTTGCACGCTTGGCATCTTCGAAGACGCCGAATTCCTCGATGCAACCAGGGTTAACCGGTCCAACCGCTTGCAAACTTCCTTGGAGAATGTCGAGGAAGAATTTCACGCCATGAATTTTCTTCATTTCGTACACGACGCCAATCCGAAGGCGGGGCTTCCCAGTAGCTCGATTTTTGGGGCCCCACACAGTGACCTTGAACACGCGGTCGTCTTTCCGGAACATGTCCATCGTATCCAGCTTCCGGCTGTAGATTTTAAAGTGAGGATGCATAAAGCCGTCGACGAATGTAACGCGAGTTCCTCGGTTGTTAGGAAGACGCTCGGATGCCAGGACACACATGATCACCGACAAATAGACCATTTCAAGCGGTGATTCCATCTTCACACACTGGCGCAGCTTCTTCACTGAAACGAAGAGATTGGCCTCTTCCTCCGTTTCTTTCTGGCGTAACTCCTCCTCCACTTCGGCCATCAGCTCCGCTGCGTTGTTGTCGGTAATTCCACGCGCCATGGAGCCGAAGTCGTTGGGGTTCCGAGCAAATGTGATAATGAATCGTGGTAACACCGACAACGTATAGCTCATCCACTACAGCACCATCGGCTTACTGTTGAACCACTTCCTTTAAGCTGGCTTGCACTACCTCATCACCTCGAAACAGACGCAGCTGGTGCCAGCACGACGATCCGCTCGTGGGCTTCGCAGCCTTCTAGCGTTATCCTTCTGCTAGCCGAATCGACGCCTTCAACGTCGATCGCGTCGTCTCGTCTACACAGCACTCTGCATACAACGTGCGTGTGGTTGTTGCAGTGGACAACCGTGTGTTTGTACAGGACCGGCATCGTGGACAACCGTTTGCTTGTACACGACAGGCATCTTCTGCGCCAGCTCCGACATAAAGCTCCGGCGCAAGTATGCCCGCTACCACGTCATCGCTCTATATGTGCACAAGCTCGCTGCAGATCTTGTCATTGATCTGCTTACGCATTAACAACACGCCTGTGTACGCCTGATCGTTGTTGTTTGCCGTACACCACGGTCTACACGTTCGCAGTCGTGCTCCTGAGACCCGTAATCTTGTTGATCTTGCAGCATTTGACGGCTTTCACCAGCTGGATGTCCATGCGCATCTGCATCCACGGGTCCGACGGGAACGAATGCTCATACACCTTGTATACCTTGTGCTTTCGCACCAGGACATGAGCTCCACGTCCAGCATCGTGTGTTCATGGCCGACAGGCAACCCTTGAGACCCAGTCTACAAACTTTATACCAGACCTTTTACGACTGCATAAACTGTGCAAGGACTTTCCATTAATCGGTGTTTATTAAGGAGCTCTTATTAGCGCCGACTTAACATAAAGCGTGACCTTTTACGATATTTCCTAGGGTCTCCATACAAAACGGCGATTTCCCTATTACATAACTTCGATCCTTGGGTTTAATGACAACTGAATATTGAAATCCTGATTCAATCTTTAATCTAATGAGGGAACTGAACCTTCTGACAAGGATCAAAATGTTGTTAAACCGAGGATTTTTTTCATTTTTTGGCCCCAGTGTACATGATTATAAAATGTGGCCCTAACCCATTCCAAGAATTAATAACAACCCTTGGTAAAAAGTAAATCAGAGAGTTAATGTGAGTCGTAAAAACAACTAAATCTGGACTTCGCCCCCAAAAATTACCCCCTTTAGCCCCGCGATTTAGGGCTACAGGGTAACGTTTTATCTTGTGTTTACTATTTGCGGAGTTTTTTTCAGCTCACAATCCTTCATCGATATCTACTCTGTGCAGTACAGGGTAAGAGCAAAATACGAGATACGAGAGGTGACGGTTTATTCTGTATTTCCAGGTTGGGTTGTAGAGAGAAAATTAAAATGTTGAAAAATGCATTCATTTCAACAACACTCTCGAAGCAGAAGTATATTCATTCAACGAACCCATGCCAAACGCAAGCGGTCTCTACAACTTCTCTCTTACTACTCCGCGCTGCTGAACTGACATCGACTCTGTCTACCTCATCAACACTGTCGTTCTCTCCATCACTACGGCGAGCGCTTGGGCCGCAGGGTGCGCGCAGACGAATCGATTTCAAACCCGGAGGGATGTTCGTACCAGCCCGCCAGAGGTCATGGCCATTGTTTTGCTGCACGTAGCTGAGTTTATCCGCCCGCTGAGGTCGTGTTGGCTCACTTTCTGGCATAGATAGCGCTTTCGCATTGGTGCTGTCGTTTGGCTCTCCTCACGTCATCGCTTCAGAGCATTCTATATAGTAGACGGCGGTCCCCCACGGATTTCAGATTCGAAGCAGCGAGCACACGCTAAAGTGGCAAGTACATGGTATTGAATAATAAATAATATCGTTTGAATTATTATCCTGCATAGCACAATATAGCACTTACTCTCATATTCGAAGTAGAACACAGACTGGCAGTTCAGTCCGTCCTCGCGTGCTCACTCAATGCCTCCTTGCCTGTGAGGACGTACAGGATTTCTGCAGATAGTTCCACGACATCTTCTTCGTTATTGATCTCGTCAGCTTCTCTAGCGAAAATCACTGGTCGCCTCGACGTCGCTATCATCATCGCCGTCTACGCGTCAGCTAGTAAAGCTCTTGACCGAGCAGCACGTCGGTGTCGTGGAGACCTTGATGGACTCGTTTCAGAAGAGGTGACCGTGGCTTTTCTTGCAGGAGAGTGGGTTTGCTAGTCTGAGACACGGACGGGCGACTTCAACGGCGTCTTGGCCTTCACATCCCTCGGTGACTTCGATGATGTCTTGGCGGGAAACTTTCCCGGGGACTTCGACTTGGCCGGCGACTCGACTTGTCCGGCGGCATTTTTGTCGGTGACTTGGACACCTTCTCCAATGACGACCATCGACTTGACCGGCGAACACTTCGCGGCAGACTTGTCGGACGACTTCAGCGACAACTTTGATGGAGGCCCTCCCGCAATTTGAGAAGCTTGTGTCGCGGTTGCTAGAACAGGCGTCGACGCGGGCTCAGGAGAAGGAGGGACGTTTGTCAGGTGGTATATCATCATACAGCACTATCAAACAGTTAGTAAATGAAACACTAGCTCAGAACATCTGCAATTGTGTACCTACCATGTAGTAGAAAATGTCGTCATACTTCGTCCGCCTCTTCGAAATCGTGGGTGAGATGAGCCACTTGAGGCCTTTATCTCCAACCTGCACGTAAAATATAGCGATTAGCGTGGGAGAGCCTCTTAGACCGCTAAAACAAAATAACCGACCTTCTTCAGATTTGATCACAGCTGCGTCCAGGTCAGCTCTGCTACACGCTTCGGCCTTAGGATTTAGGCCCTGATGTTCTTCTCCCCGCCCGGTCGATTCTCGAATGAGCGCGAAAACCGCGTGGGCGCGAAAATCCTAAGTCTCGAAAAATGACATCCACGAATTATTACCCCTGAGGTTAGCTACATCACTATGAAACATAATACTCGCATGCTTCACTTGGAATTTGTATCGAATGACTTGATTTTAGTATTGGACAAAACAGGCGATTTTAGTATCTTGTATTATACAGGATAGCAAACTTTTTATCCTGTAGAATACAGGACGCGGGGCTAAAGGGGTTAAATGATGAGTCCAGGTGGGCACTATGAGGCGATCAGCCAATGTGCGGCATAGGGCGTACAGCCCGCTTACTGTAGATGCCTGGCATGTGGCACATGCCTGTGATTAACACGACATGTCTGTAAGAAGAGGGGACGTTCACCCCTTCCATACTAAAACCAGGTATAAATATATCCATGTCTTTGAGATTTGGCTCGGAAATTAAAATATACAATCCTAACATGGTTATGCAAAATCCGGCGGAAAATATATTGCGCGTCATTGTAACCGTTAGATTCTCAATAGACAGACAATGAAACTATTATCGGCGTCGAGCGACTAATGGTGAAGATATTGGCGCTCAAAGGCCTGGTCGGTCGTTTCGTCGACCAGCTCCAAATCTGGATACATGGTGGTACTTATTAGTTTTAAAGGTGTATGTGATACATGTTCAGAGGTTGCTCCCACCATGTTCCGACATTTCCCTATATACATAAACATACAAAAAGGAGGGGTGTCAACTTTAAACTATCACCCTGCTACGCGCTCCGCGCTATCCCACCTACCCTAAAGGCTCGCTGATGACAGAACCCTAAGCCCGCTACGGCTCGCAAGCTTCGCCTCGCTTGATAGCAAGGCCATGCTGGGTCCTGGGTTTGCGACAG
>LGSN01000278.1:0-39208 GCA_001314375.1 Phytophthora podocarpi | reverse complement strand
CGCCGGCGTCGAGTGTTCTCGGCGTTGCAAGAACGTGCGCGGGCGCACGTTCACTTTGCCACTGTTGGCCTCGATGTCCATCCATCGCCGCGTACTCGTCGCTGTCGTCGCGCCCCAGCTAGCTAATTCGTAGTCTTCTTTTGTCTTTCTTTTCTTGCATGTTTTCATAAAGCAGACGGGTGTCTGCTACCTCCAGTGGGGGGTGATGTAACGGGGCGTTCCCCGTTACAAAAGTATGTAGAATCACGTCTCCTTGAAGAGGGATGTGACGCGTCATTTCGTGATTGGACAGAATGTCCATTTAGGTTAGGTATTTGACCAGTTAGCATGCAGCATCCAAACCGATGGCTGCCAGCTAACCTGGGCTAAAGTTCGGTTTCGCGACCGAACTTAATATCAAACAGAGTTAATTTTGCTTCGAAACCCACGTGTCTCGGTTGTAAAACCCGAGACAGCGCTTCCTCATTCAGCAGCGAAAGCTTACGTAACGGTCCCTCTGGCCCCGTTACAGTCCCACAATCGAGTCCTGGGATCCAGACTGCTAATTGGTCAAAAACGAAGATGTCCATAAGGAGCTTGGTGGTAGTGACAGAGTTAGCGCTTTTTAACTCTTTCGCTAGAACTCTTTCACTACTACCGGTAAGGGTGCTCAACAGAGTTAAGGTTGCAGATAAGCTGTCGTCTTGTTGTGATGTTAGGGCACTCGAACGCCATTCCACAAATATGTTGTATTGTGAATCCCGTCTAAATTTGCCGCTTCAGGCTATTGGCTGTACCGCCACCAAACCGACGGCTTGCTTTAATTGGCCAAAATAGTTTTCCTAGCCACTCCTGCCCGGAGGTTTCAAAGTACCTCGCACCTTGCCACGGGTCCGAGACAGGTTCGTAATACTGCTTCACCCGCGCAGGTTCCATTTATGAGCCTGCGCATCCGCCCGCGTGAAAGATGCTATCCTCGACTTGTTCAGTCAAGTCCAGTCGAGGGTNGTTGCCTTTATCAGGCTAGCTTATGAGGTGTGGTTCACATATTACCTTTCAATATCGTATACATTATCAGAATATACAAGTTGGTCGATTGCTCGGCTGGGGAAATTTTGAGTAGAACGCACAATACCGTACAGCATATGGAAAGTAAGCGGTTAAGTACGCTTGAAGTGAACATTATGTACACCACATCACACCTATCCCCGACAAGAGCTGGTTTTTTCTCCGCATCAATAGCCGCAAGGAAGCAAAGGAAGCCAGCCCGAGGGAAGCAAGTAGCATGCAGGACGAGAAGGAGGAGAAGGAGTACGTGTTCGTGCTGACGCAGAAGCTGGGCGACTCGAGTGCCTGCCACATCTCGCAGGATCTGGTTGCGTCCCCCACTGCGGTGGCGTCGGCCACCACGTCGTCTTCAAACGAGAGCGCGACGTTTGGCGACTCGGACGACAGCGCAGAACAGGAGGAGGAGGAGGAGGAAGAAGAAGACGCGGGATCGGACGACTCGGTGGAGCTGGACCAGTTTCCAGTGGCCATGCCGTTCCTGCCGGCGCTGGACGCCTCCACGCAGATCATGGTCCACGACGGCTACAGCGAAGCCATCATGGACGCGCAGCACGCGCTGGACTCGCGTCTGCTGGCGTACTCGCAGTATCAGCAAATGGTGAGGGGGTGGAGACCTCCAGCAGTCGAAGGAGGGTGGGGAGATTAGCGTAATTTCGAGAAACTAATTAGAGAGACTGCTGTGTGAATGTTGTGACTGCTGTAGGCTCGACCGAAGCAGGTCCTGCTGACGCCCAGACGCCCCAAGACGGAGCGGTTCGTGATGACGGCCAGACCTGCCGTCGTGGACCGCCCTGTGACTGTGTGCATGGGGTGGCAGCGCGTGTCCAACATCGACTCGAGCAGCCGCGACTTGCTGCGCGTGCTGGAAGAGGACGGCGTGTCGTACGAGCCGCATGACACGGCCTACAGCGTCAATTACCTGGCGCCTGTGCTGCCGTTTGGTGACTGCCTCTTCTTGTCGATGGAGCAGCTTCTTCTGTACACGGAAGAGTGCGAGCCTCTGTCACCGGAAGGGATCCGCAAAGTGGCAACGAAGTTCTTCCTTGCGCATTACAGTTCTAGCTCGCCGGAGGAGCAGCAAAAGATTGACAAGGCCATCCAGAACCTGTACTACCCGACGTTGAAGGGCGGGTGGGGCGTGAGTCCGGTGCAGACGCGGCGGTTTGTGGCGCGTCGGAGTGATAAGAAGGTGCTGCTGGACAAATGTGCCGAGCTCCAGAAGCAGGGCTATTCGTGGGGGAAAGCTGCGGAATCCGTGTACACGGATTACGCACAACCGATCGTTGACGCGCACTCGTACTGCGACTACATGAAGGTGGGCCGAGGTGAAAACACACACTTCCTCATTGGCCTTAACTATAGTAGCCGCGGGCTCATCTCGGTGGACAATGACCCTGATAACTCGCGTGTGGCATGGGGAGATGACTTCGTACTGGAGGCGTTGGCGACTGCGTATCAGCGTGACATCTTCGTGGTCCTGGTGGGGTGCGGAAAGATGTTCTTCCTCCCGCACCGCCCGCGCGGCGAGGTCGGCTTGGAGCAGAGCATGATCTGCCACTCGAAGGGCCACGCGCCGTGGTTCTTGCTCATGCGATTAACAGGCAGCGATCGTGGCGGTGACCATTACGAGCCGATGCTGTGTGAGCGGCTGCGTGGTGACGGATCGCTGGAGTTTGGATCGATCGGAGACTGATCGTACTGACCAGACAGAGTTCGCTTGCGTGTGATGCACCAAGGCTTTCATTCTTAATTCGCTATATATCAACCGCCGTGTACCACCTCAATTTTCGTTTGGTGATGCATGAACTGAACGTGGAGTGGCGCTGCGTAGGACACAAGACCATCACCAATTGGTGGTGAGAAAGGTATAGTCCCGTGCCATTAAAGTGGCACGGAACTTTAAAATGACCAAGCTTTAGCGCTTCTCTTCATGATAGCGTTGGTCCTTGCATATTGCAACACACTGTAGTCAGTGGATCAAATGTTGATCTAACTGCATCACTTGACACTTTGAATGTGCTGACGCAGAGGAACGGGCTGTTGCCGGGAGAGAAAGGGGGTACTCTTGCTTCGGTTTCGATGCTATTTAATAGTAGACCCCGCAGACAATGGACCACAATACGGATGGGAAGCTAAGCACACGGCGACACAAGTTCACTTTGCGCAGGCTGTCTCAGCCAGGGCCTTTTCATTTTCATCTCGGGGTCCCGATGACTTGCTTGCCAGACAAAGTAAGACAGACACGTTTACCCTCCTCTCCTTATCAAGCAGGAGGAACAGATGCCGTCTTTAGTCCGACCCGCCGCCTGCGTCATTCGCCAGCAGCTTAGTTGCCGAGGGTCTCCAGGCTCTTCTCCCACTTGTCGAGGTTACCCGGCAGCTTCGACCACTCGTCGAACTCGTCGTCGAACAGCGATGGGATGGACGTCGACGTCGAGCTCGAGCTGGACGCTGCAAACACCACACACAACAGCACATCAAATGTCAGTGACTACTGTCCCCTCACTCTGGCAGACCAGCCAGCCAGCGGACATACGGATGACGATCTCCTCCTCCTTCTTCTTGGACGGCTTGAGCTTGAACAGCATGATGAGCGTCGTGTAGGCGCCCAGGGTAGCCAGCACGATCTGATCAGCAGTAGCAGCATACAGAGCGTCAGTGAATAATAGGTATAATAGCACACGAGGACAACTGGATCCGACGTACGTGGTAGTCCTCCGGCAGGTAGTGGCGGACCTTGGCCTCCAGGCTTCCCTCGGGAGGAGCCGGGCCGTGGCTCATTAGGCGCGACTGCGCGGGGGTACGGCGACCAGCCGGCTTGGCCGCGGTCGCCACTTTCTTCACGAGACTCAGCATCTTATCAGTGGGTGTTGTTTCTTTGGCTTTAAAGTCCACAGTACTGCTGCTGGGGGCCAAAGAGGGTGAAAACGAGAGGCCGGGACGAAAGTGCTGTACGATTGGCTGAAACCCACTATCAACTATTATCGCACTTATGGGAATGATCACAGTACCGCCTCATGGTCTCAATTAACTTACAGTCCTTCCTATGGGATCGTTGGGCTACATGCTGTCGACGGCGACTGGGACGCCTGCGTCTGCTCCTTCGTTCGGAGAAGCCGCTGGCTTCAGTGGCGACTGATTGCGGTTGATCTGGTCCTGCCAGTGGGCCAAGTTGGCGTCCAGCTGCGCCATGCAGTGGCCCAGTCGCGCGCTGGGCAGGAGGATCAGCGACAGGAAGAGCGGCCGCACGATGCCGATGATGAAGCCCGCCTGCATCTTCTCCAGCGGGATGGGCTGCTCACGGTCGTAGCCGATGCTCACGGGCAGCAGCAGCTCGCGCTCCTTGTCGCCCTGCTGGTAGAACTCCTGCTTGATGCGCTCGGCCCAGATGAGGTAGATGCGTAGCGATTTGGTCGGGTTGGACACGTCCGCGGTGTGCAGAGCCATCTGCAGCACCAGTCGCTCGTCATCCGGGTCTGTCTCTTTCCAGCCTTCCTCAGTCGCTCTGTGTCAACACACACACAAGAGATTGTCAAGTCACGGGACAAGGCGACAGAGTTGACGGGTGCAACGTACCTCCTCACGAGGTTGTCCAGCTTGCCCAAATACGCGGAATGTACGCTGTTATCGGTTGCCAAGACCATATCGGTGATCAAGTTGCGGACCTGTGGGCGGGGTTCATGACACGGAGGTCGGTCAGTTGGTTTGAGGTTCTTTTGCCGGTTGAGTTGTGGTTGGTGCTTGCTTACCTCTTGTTGCTCGACTTTTGTCAGGCCCTGAAGAATGTTGCATTGTGGCTCCTTCATCAACTGGAAGGCCAATGCGCAGTGCATGTGCTCTAGTGGGGAGCGGTACACGTATTGTACGGCCAATTCGTCGTTTACAGTAATGTGGAAATTGTTGCTGTAGCTTGTATGGCCCTGGAGACGTCAGTCATGCAAACACGCGGAAAAGTCAGGGGAAGAGATTTCAAGACGTGAAAGCAGCGGCGAGCAAACTCAGACTGCGACACGTACGACGTCGTGTATAATTGCTGCTAAAAGTGCCGTGCACTTGGTTCGTTCGGTGAATAAGCTGCCCAGGTTTCCGGCAGACAGAAAGTGGTGTAGAGTTTGCGTAACGTCTGCTGCATGCTCGGCTGCAATCAAAGCAAGACAGCAAGAGAATGGATATTTGTCAGTACAAAGCCCCCAACATCATTTTTCAGTGGTGGGAGCTCCAACGACAGTACCGTTGTGATACGGGTGGGCATGATATCTGCGCTGGACACTAAAGGTTTGGCAGGACGTAAATGGTGAGCAATTAGCGATACAAGTGTAAACCAGTTTCAGGAACACCGGCCGAAGAAACTTACTGTCGCAACAACGACTGAACGCGCGCTTTGGTCGTCCGAAAATGACCGCAAAATTCGTACTGCTCCAACAGTGCATTACCGACGATGCACAATGCTTGACCTGGAACTGCCGCCGCAATCTAGGCAAATAACACGATCAGCACAATCAGCATGGAGGCGCGAACATCGGGCACATTACGAGTCGACAGCAGCACCGTACCGCAAAGACGTCGAAGTTCCAGGAGTCGATGTTGGCGATCTCATTCTTTACAGCAAGCACTATGGATGGATTCGTGATTTCTGGACACACTTCAATGGAGAAGCGGCGGCGCTCCTCTTCCTTCTGCTTCATGATCCGAGTCACTGCTCCGCTCCAGCGTCGCGCAGCGGTTCCTTTGTCGTCACCCATGCTATTGCTGCGTTTTACACCGTCGCTGTGCTTGGATTGATACATGGCTAGCAGACAGCGGCGCAACATGCTTGTCCGGCGCAGTGCCGTGCGGAATGTCTTGGCGCTGTCCGATTCATGAAGGAAGTTCTGGATGAAGAAGTTTTGCATGCTTTCATCAAACACGTTCGAGTGCGTGTCGAATAGCTTTTGCATCGATTTTTCAACGCTCCGTTCGTCCCAAGCCGAGGTCACCGTTTCGAGTGCGCGAGAGAAGCCATGCAGGATCTGGTCGAGCTCCTCGCGTTGCACCGCAGCCTCGCCGCGTTCATTGTCATAAGCGTGTTGCTGAAGTTTGCGGAGCAGTGCTACAGCGTAAATGATGGACTCGTCGCTCGTATGGTCACTTGAAGTCTCTAGGAGGCTTGTCGCGCGTCTCGGGGGCACGTGGCTGCTGTTGCTTGGGCGCTTGGACGATTTACTATCGCCTTCACTGTGATCATCATCATCGTCATCAACTTCAATGGCGTTATCCACTACAACTGCAGCTCCCATTTCAACCACCGAGGTGCCCACAAGTCGCGGAGAAGACTGCGATATTCTTAGCAGCGGGGCCATGCGGGGTTGATGGGCAGCAGGCAGGATGCAAGGCCCCGCCGGTGGCTCCTTGCGCAACTTGGACTCGTCACGTTGAGCGGAACGCGGCAACGGCAACGTTGACAAGCTGGCAGAAAGGGCGGCGGCGTCGCCTGAACCGCCAGTAGCTACTGCAGTGGGTGGTGGTGCACTTGGCTCGCTGCTGGCATTCGTGTTCCCCATACTGCGTCGTGCAAGTGCCGCCATCGTGTGCAGTAGCATTCGGCGCTTGTTTTCCTTCGCCTCGACTCCCATGGGAGAGATCCAAGAGACAGACCAACAGCTCGTGTATTCTTGGCTGTTAGTCGGGACGCGTGCGTCGCGACCCGTCGGCCCAGGTTCGTTTCTTGTCGGTGTCGTGCACTGTTCCTGCTCTGTGACCAAGAAAGCTGCACCCGCTCACGGCGTGCGCGCGCTCAAACTCTCGGGATGCCTGTGTCTCGCTCTTGATTCCTAGTCACAGCGAGCAGTCGCAGGCGTGATGCGTGATGGGAGGCAGGGCTCACGACGCGCTAAGATTCCACTCGTCTCCAGCACACCCTCCTCCCTCCTCGACGCTGGGCGCGGCAGACTCGCTCTGATTACTGCCCTATTTATAAGTGAGCCCGTGAGTGGAGGGAGCTATGCAGATGAAGGCACAAAACGGCCCAGGAAGCAGGCAGAACCGTCGCATGCCGCCGCCATTTTCAGCAGCGACTTCTATTTTCTGCGCGATTTCTCGCGACTGCAATGCCTGCCAGTCGATTCTTGATACAATGACTGCGCACCGAAAGGAAGCTGCTGCAAACTGCTCCATCCGAGCACTGAAATATCCTTCAACAGTCGTTGACCCAAGTTGAAGTGCATGCATTTCACCGCTAATATCTCAATTTACAAACAATGCAAACCACGCAGGAATGCACACGAAGCAGGAAGACGTTGACGCGCGAGACGCGCCAGGGGCTTGAAGCAGTGATTGGCGATCCTTTATTTTCGAATAATGAAGCGACGGAGACGAAGCAGCCCAATCCAACGGGCAACGCACAGTGCTAAAGATCAGCGACCACGCGCGGGAGCAGTCGGCAAGTGGACATCACGCCACCGTCGAGCGTATCCGTGCCCGCCCCGACCCACTGACAAGTCGGTCTCCTCATCTCCGCAATCCTGGTACTGTGTCGGTTTCTCGGTACTAAGCGTGGTGAGCGGCCTTGGCGCGGAGAGCGGCGTAGTACGCCTTCATCTCCTCGCGCTTCTGCAGAGCGCGACGGTGCGTGCCCAGCTGTAAATACCAATCGGAAGTATACAGATAGAAATACATGACGATCACAATGAGCAGTCGTTAGCACCTTCGCTTGCTGTAGATAAATCCTTGACGGCAATTGGCCAAGCGGCTGCTGCATCTGCTGATACGTACGCGCTTCTTGGAGAACTTGTAGATACGCTTCTCAGCCGACGAGCCACCGCTCTTGATCATATCAAGGATGCGCTTCTCGTACGGCATCAGGCCGACCACCTCACGCACGATCTCGCGCACGAGTTTGGTCTTCTTGCCGGCGCGCTGCGCACATCAACCACCCACATCAATAAAAGCTTCGTTAGATCACGGTTCCTGCGTCGGTCGGTGTCTTTCTCCTGTATAAATGTGTTGGCTTTGGCTCTGTGCGCCTGGTGGCTCCTGCACTTGTTGCGCTGTCCAGAGGCCGCCAGGCGCTCTCGCTGTTCTGAACAAAAATCGATCGGCACTTACTCCCTTGCGGGAAGCGGGGCGAGCAGCCACCTGCTTCTTGTTGACAGGGAAACCCTTGTTCAGGCCCACGGCGATTCCAGTGGAGGACATGGTGATGTTTTTTTGCTTCCGAAAGACTTAAAGAACCGAACTAAGTGCTGCCTCTACTGCGGGGCGACTTTCAGGCTTGCAACCATTCGCTGGGCCATTGGTTGGTCGCCGCGCTGGACGTCCGCCAAAGTACGAATTGGACGGTTCGCCTGACCGGGCCGGTCCTGTGGACCGTTGGTTAGGGGATTGGATTGGTGTGGACACACCATTTTCACTGGAAGTTTTAGCGTTAAAACAGAAAGCGATTTTGACTAAAGTTATCCGTTTTTGCTTGCCAGAAGACCAGCGTCTATTAAGTCCAAATCGATGATAAGCATGAACTTTGCCCTCCCCCCCCCCAGTAGGTAATAATCCCTCATGCGTATGTAACCCTACCGTATTTTCCTACATTGTGCTATGCCAGAAGCGAGGGCAATTGAAGTCTGACATTGTTGCACGCAACAATCGGAGTAGTGTTGTGAGTGCGCGCTATTATTAATAATACTCGTTCATTACGAATACGTCTCTATGAAATGTGTGTCAATTTGGCTGTAAATATGTGCGGGTAATGTGGAGTCGCGAACTGCAAACGACAAGGCGCGGAGATCCAACAGTGCAATTAAGACAAATAGTGCAGCTTCCAACTATCAACTGAGCCGTTTGACTGTCGCTAAGCTTAGTGTAGCTATCAGTCTTTATTCTCATTGCCCTGACAGTGGTGACCTACAGTCTACGGAGAGCAATACATGTACAGCACGGACTTCTTTGCCGCTGCTCCGGTCAGCCGCCGTGGGCTTCCTTTGTAGGCTCTACCTTGTCTTCTTGTACTCATCTGTGCTCGACTGGCCCTGTCTCAACTTGCCGAAGTCGTAGCGGCCGATGTTGGCACGGCTTCAGTATTGACTCCAATGGTAGAATGGAGATCTCAACAAATATTATGAGCGGAACTTCTTAACAATGGGATATAGTGCACCTACTTCATATTGGAGGACAGCACTACGGATGCTGGCAGAGCACCGCTGCTTGTTGCCCCCGCATTTGCCTGGTGTGTCCTCGACACAGATCGTGTCTGTTAAACCGTTTCAGTGGTGCGGGCATCTTGAAGTGCTGGCTACTCGCTTACCGCCATCCAGCTTCGGGGCGCTCCCTTCGCGGGCGTCCAAGCGACTCCAAAATGCAGCACCACGCGTACATGTATGGCCCTGCTTGCCAGCGCCTGAACCAATGCGATGGCAAGTCGAGCTGCCGGCGCCGCAGCCATCAGCTTTCCCCAGTGATTGGGCAAAAACTGGGCAAAACTGCACCATTGCATTGCACGCCACTGAGCGCAGTCTGACGCAACACATTCGGAATGACATCATGGGCGCGCCGCACCTGACGTGAACACTGCGCTGCAGTATGGGGCCTGCAGACCACTCACCGCCGGTTCCGTGCGTCTTTTCCTCCTCGCTTGCAACTCATCCTTGCTCTGCACGACTGCACCCTCGAATTCCGCCATCTCCTTGTCGTCCTGGTTGCCCTCTCATTTGCAGATTCTCCGCCTGCAAACCACCGGCACCAAGTCTGCCCCTAATTTTCGTCATCGTCACTGCCATGGCGATCCTGAACCCGGAAGCCGAGTCAGCCACCAAGCTGGCCACGGACAGTGAGGCCAAACAGCGCCAGCTCGCAGAGGCCGGCTACAAGCACGTGGAGGGCGCCCCGGCTCCGCTGCCGCTGGAGTTGCCGCACTTCTCGCTGCGCGAGCTGCGCGCCGCGATCCCCAAGCACTGCTTCGAGCGCTCTTTCGTCACATCCACGTACTACATGATCAAGAACCTGCTCACGTGCACGGCGCTCTTCTACGCGGCCACCTACATCGACCAGACGGGCGCCGCCGCCTACCTGCTCTGGCCCGTGTACTGGTTCTTCCAGGGCAGCTACCTCACGGGCATCTGGGTTGTTGCGCACGAGTGCGGCCACCAGGCCTACTGCTCCAGCGAGGTGGTGAACAACTTGATCGGCCTCGTGCTGCACTCGGCGCTGCTGGTGCCGTACCACAGCTGGCGCATTTCGCACCGCAAGCACCACTCTAACACGGGCAGCTGTGAGAACGACGAGGTGTTCGTGCCCGTCACCCGCTCCGTGATCGCGAGCTCGTGGGACGAGACCCTCGAGGACTCGCCGCTCTACCAGCTCTACCGCATCGTTTACATGCTGGTCGTGGGCTGGATGCCAGGCTACCTCTTCTTCAACGCCACGGGCCCGACCAAGTACTGGGGCAAGCCGCGCAGCCACTTCAACCCGTACTCGGCCATCTACGCCGACCGCGAGCGCTGGATGATCGTGCTGAGCGACATCTCCTTGGTGCTCATGCTGTCCGTGCTCGCGGTGCTGGTGCACACCTTCTCGCTCTACACCATGGTCAAGTTCTACGTCGTGCCCTACTTCGTCGTGAACGCCTACCTAGTGCTCATCACGTACCTGCAGCACACGGACACGTACATCCCGCACTTCCGCGAGGGCGAGTGGAACTGGTTGCGCGGCGCGCTGTGCACGGTGGACCGCTCGTTCGGCCCGTACCTGGACTCGGTGGTGCACCGCATTGTGGACACGCACGTGTGTCACCACATCTTCTCCAAGATGCCCTTCTATCACTGCGAGGAGGCCACGAACGCCATCAAGCCGCTGCTGGGCAAGTTCTACCTCAAGGACACCACGTCCGTGCCGATGGCGGTGTGGCGGTCATACACCCACTGCAAGTTCGTCGAAGACGACGGCAAGATCGTCTTCTACAAGAACAAACTCTAAGGCAGAGGCGTACTGTATCGGTGGTGCCGCAACAGGCTGCACCAACACAGTTGCCGACTTCATTAACGTTAATTCATTCAGTGCAGTGCACTTATCAACAAATGCTGGACACGTATCTCCAAATGGCTACAATTTGAGCACTTCAACTTGGTACTTGGACGTACTGTACTGATGCATGTTATGTACTCCTTTGACGACCCTGGATGAAGGCCAGGTGCTCTCGTAGGTCCCTCTCCAGCTCGCTCTCATCGTCGGCGTCTTCCGACAACCCCTTCTCCCGCTTGTTTACTGTGGTCGTAGCTCCCTCGGCTTCAGGAACAACGTAGTCCGAAGCGCTCGAATTGTGACGCTCAGTGACAGCTTTCCACTCCTTAAGCGGCCTCACACGACAAGCCGTGCGTCGCACTCCGCTCTTGACTGGGCTGCCACCAGCAGAGACTGAAGTGTCCCTCGTATCCTCGCTTGCTTCAGAATTACGGCGAGGCAGCAACAACGATTTGTACTCAAACGCTCGAGTCCGACGTGGGAGGCTGCAGCGCCTTACTCGGAGCCAGCATGCCACCAGCACCACCAGTCCTGCCGCTGCAAGAAGCCCCACCATAGTGTACGACGCGCCAAGTGGCGACGCTGCTGAGATGCTTGTGCTCTTTGGTGCAAGTGTCGGCTCCACGATGATCTCGGTTGACGCACGAAGTATCACGGATGCATTTGCTGGCGCTTCAAGTACAACTGCAAACGCTCGTGGGTTCTTCCAATCGTCAAGTAGAGCTGGGAGCACCTCCACTGCTAGTTGAGCACGTTGCTGGCCCTCCTCGAAGAGAGCTGTGCCACGTGACTCGACAAAGTCGACCCCTGCACGGGCCGGTTGGATGGCTGAACTCGTGGGAGCAGTGAAATACGTGACACGAGCACTAGATTCGCATTGCCAGGAGCAGCAAACACGTCGTACGGGAATGACCACCAGCAGTCGGCGTGCTGGCGTTTGCTGCACCACGAGAGGAGTGCTGGTGAAGAACGCAAAGGAATCTGCACACGGTTGTGCGTCGGTGCCCATGCCCCGCACAGCTTATCGACCGGAGGTCTGAGCTTCGTGGCTGTGGTCGACTTCGCAAGCTGTGTTCATCTGCCAGCGTCGAATGCAAAACACGATGGTCGTTGCGTGTTTAAGCACCATTTAATCGTGCTCGTGGCCTGAGGAGACAAGGAAGCGGGGTGCTAGCTAGCGTTAAGCCGTCAAGTCGCCCGACGAAAGCTAAATCGAGCGAAAAGCAGATCAGAACTTCGTGGACGGAGGAGACACGTGAAAGGAGACAGTGGTGAACAACAATTCATGCAAGCAGTCTATATTTCCGTTCGTACGTTCAAGCCATGGTCGCTGTGCGTCAGCTTTGCGCCGTACGAAATGGTCTTCTGACCAGCATCCTCTCCCAGAACGCACAACCAAGGCCGAACGAGTAACAGGCTTCAAATTAGTCAAACCAGCGGTCTGCGCTCTTGGTGCTTTCGTCCCCCTTGGAGGTACCTCCCGCCACGGACTTTTCACCGAAGATCTCCTTCTTGTAACTTCGCACCATCTCCTCGAACGACTTCTCCTTCTCAAGCTCCTTCGTGTTCTTGCGCTGGCTGCGAGACAATGTCTTGCCCTTCTTTGATGTCGGAGCCGTCTCCCGCGAAGCCAGCGCGTCTGCCTCGGCATCATCACGCGGAGCCTCAGCGCGTTTCCGCTTCTTCGGCTGCTGCTGCTTCACTTCCTTGACTACCTTACTTGCCTTCTTGGGCTTCGTCTTTCCGCCCTCGGCTTCAGCCTTAGCTTCGGCTTTCACCAGCGCACGAAGTTTTTTCTTCTCACGCTGACGCTGACCACGGCTCTTCTTCGCTTTTTCAGCGTCTTCACCGTCCTCGCCCTGTGCTTCCTTCAGCGCGCGCTCCTCCTCACGCTTCTTGGCAGCGTCCGCAGCGCGCTTCTCACGCAACTTGAGCTTGCCATGATTCTCTAGCGCAAATTCCACGATAAGGCGTGACTTTGAGCTGTCGGGGACAACAGAAGTTGCTACCCGGCCGGCCGCGTGCGTAGTGTACTTGGGGTTGTTGTTCAGAACTCGCAGAGCAGCCAACGCGTGCGAGTGCTCTGAGAACTCGACAAAACCGTAGCCACGCGAGCGCGGGTCCTTGCCGGCCTTCGCTGATTCCATGTCACGCACCACCTTGGCCATGCGCACCTTCACCGAAGGGTTTCCCCCCTTGGACAGCAGCTCCGGCTTAATTTCTGCGCGATCCACATTCCCAGCGCGCACACCAGCGCTCGCTGCATCATGGAAGAGCTTCTTCAATTGGCGATCATCCAGCGCTGTGGACAGATTGCGCACCGAAAGACGCATGGGAGAAACAAAGTACATCGGGTTCTGAAGCTTCAGCTTCTTCTCGCGGATGGCGCGTCGGCGCTTGTCGATGTCCATCTTCGGCAGCTCCAGCTCGGCGTCCGCCATCTTGTTCACGTTTAGCGTGCCTTCGTACGCCAGGTACAAGTTACGCTTGTCCAGACGGCGACGCTCACGAGCATTCGAATCAGCCAGGTGCTCGGCATCAGTCTTTGAGACAGCACGCGACAGGATGAGCTGACGTCCGTCCAGTGTCAAGGCGTCGTCGCCACCGTTTGCCAATGCAGACAACGTGAAGAGGTTTTCCTTCTTCTTGTCCTTCTTGTGTTTCTTCTTGTCGTCCACTTGCGGTTGTTCACCGCGTTTCAAGACTTCCGCCGCTACATCAGCCGATTTAAAGCGAACGAATCCAACCCCCTTGGACAGACCTGAGCCCTTTTCATACACGACACGGGCATACTCAACAGCACCAAAAGTTTGGAAGAACTCGCGCAGTCCGTCCTCTGACGTCTGGAACGACAGGTTACGGATAAACAGCGTGCGCTCACGTTGGGCCTCCGTATCCTTCTTAGGAGCCGGGGCAGCTGATTTCCCATGCTCTTCTTCATCGTCCGAGTCATCCGACCGGGCGTCGGCCTCATCGTCTGTAGCCATTTCGAGCTGATCTTCATCCTCGTCACCGCTGTTAGCATCCTCGTCACCGCTGCTAGCATCCTCTTCATCATCATTTTCTGGAGCTGCGGCAGCTACAGCCTCTTCCTCCTGCTTCTTCTGCTGCTCAAGGTACTTAGTCTTGGACAACGCAAAATCCACAATCATCTCACGGCCCTTGAGCTTCGTTCCATTCAGCTTCTCCACAGCAGTACGCGCGTCAGCCACATCGCGGTACTGAACAAAGCCGAATCCGCGGCTGCGACCAAGCACCGGTTCAGCCTTAGACTCTCCGTCTGTCTCCTCGCTCGTTTTTTTGTCCTCTTCCACTGGCATGCGCACGATTCGGACCTCGAACAGCGGACCATGCACCTCAAAGAGCTGTTCCAGATCCTTATCAGTGGTCTGGAAAGCCAAATTACGCACGATAAGGCGCAACCCTTCCGCCTCGGCAGCATGCTTCGGGTGACCTGGTTTTCCTGCTGTGTCCTTATCATCGACCACGACAGCCTTAGCTGCACTCTTCACTTGCAGCACTGAACCCTTGAAGATGTGGTGGTCCAGCTTAGCCACTGCCAGCGCCGCGTCCTTCGTGGTCTTAAACTGTACCAAGGCGTAAGTTTTGCCAGTGCGAGCCTCCTCCTTCAGTTCGACCTTATCCACAGCGCCAATCTTCTTAACCTTCTTAAGCACATGCTTCTGGGTCACATCAGCACCTAGACCGAAAATCAACACAGACTTTTGCTCGACGCCGGCCTGCTCCTCTTTACGGCGCTCCACGTCGCGCAAAAACTCACGGTGCTGTCGGCGGCGCGCATTGCGCTCACTCTGCACGCGTGTCGTCGTCTGAGCGTTCGGTCTAGCCGGTGTTTTAGCAGCCGGGGCAGGCGTGGCCTCGACCTTATCTTCTTGCTTGACCTTGGCTGGCTTGGCCTTCTCTTCTGTCTCAGTCTCAGCAGGTGTCACAGCAGCCTCCTCTTTCACCTTTGCCTCCGCCTTCGCCGCCTTCTTGGCAGCTTTAGCTGCGCGACGTTCTTCCTTCGCCGCCTTGCGTTCCTTCTTGGCCTTCTCCTCCTCCTCCTGTGTCTGCTCAGGCTCTTCCATCTGCACATCTTCCTGCTTCTGCTCTTGCTGCTTCACGTCCTGCTGCTTGGGATTATCAGCTACTGCAGGCTTGCCCGTTCCAGCCAGTCCCCGACGCTTGCCCTTCTCCATAGCATAGTCTGCCATCAAATAAAGCAATGAAATTGGTCAGTTGATCTTCCTTCTCCATTTCGCAGAAGGCAGCGAGGCGAACGCACCGATAAGCATCTTGCGGCCCTGGAAGTCCGTCTTGTTGAGCTTCTCCACGGCCACCGCCGCATCGCTCTCCACAGCACTGTAGTAGCAGCAACAACAGATAGCAGCATTAATAATCAACCAGTGTTCAACGCATGGCTGGGCTGAGGCTGCACGTACAACTTGACGAAGGCGAATCCGCGCGTGAGCATCTCGCTCTTGCGTTTGCCCTTGTCCTTGATGACATCGATCTTCTTGACGGGGCCGATGTCGCCGAACACGTGCTCCAGCTCCTCCTGCGTTACGCCGAACGGCAGGTTGCGCACGAACACGCTCGCCATTGTGCCTGCCTGCCTGCCTGCCTGCTCCTCTGCTCTGCTCTGCTGGCCAATGCCGTAATGGCTCTTCACAACCAGTGGCAGTCAAAATCGGATTTGACAGGTAAAATATATATTGAAAGCTACAGGTGATTTGATATTACAGAATCGTTTGAAACAGAAAAAATATCGGAAGTGCTAAGGGCAGACGTATGTGTTTTCAAAGTATTCCTGAGGTGATGCAGGAGATGGCTGGCTATGCTACCATGCACGACGGAGATGCAAGGCTTCGATGAAAGTTTGCTATGTATTGGCCTGAAAGGCTCTAAATAGTCATAAACACATGTACAGGCGTGCAACCCGCGCGTAAGGAACTCGACTCAGCAACGACGCTGGCGCCAGAGGAAGTCTGTCGGGTCTACACTGCAGTCGGCTTGTAGGCCGAGGATGCGACGCCCAGGATGGCCGCCATCTCAGCAGCGCCGTAGTTTTTGGCGTCCTTATTGGTCTGACGCTTGCGGTAGTGTAGCCGCCGGGAGACCGTGGTCTTCTCTGCACCGGCCTTCTTGCTCTTCTTGCTCTTCTTGACCTTCTTCTTGTCCTTTTTGCTCTTCTTGCCCTTCTTCCTCTTCTTCTTGCTGCTGCTGGAGCCCTCGTCAGAGCTGCCAGCATCCGAGCTGGATTTGCTGCCGTACGACTTGTTGAGCGTCCTGAGCACGTCCGCGAAGCCGCCCGCCGTCTCGGACCAGCCCTGCACCTCCGCCTGCTTGAGGCTGCATCCCACGCCCAAGTTCTCCGAGCGCCGCGCGATCTTCACGTGCGTGGCCTGGCCCTGCAGGTCCTTGCCCACGCCTTTGCCGGCCGACCAGCCCATCTTGACCAGCATCTTGAAGCCGAACTTGGACGTGTCCGAGGCCCACGCCATGTTCTGCATGCCGCCCACGGCCACCATCGTCTTGCCAGCCTCTTCCGTCTCCACGGGAGAGGAGGAGGAAGCCACGTCCACAGCCGACATCGTCACTAGGGGGAAGCTACTACGTAGACAGGAGGTAGAGGAACAACCACGACGTCGACTGAGTCCAGTGGAGCCTTTCGGACTATGCGTCGGCCACCGCTCGCCATTCATAAAACAGAGTACCATAGTTTAGGTACATTTGTGACACCGGTATACCGGTTTATAACTTCAATGTGCGGTTGATCGTAAGGTATGGTGCCCTGAGAAGAGAGTCAAAGCGCCGAATGAAGCACCAAGAGATACAATGCGGCATCATGAATGACTCGAACTGAAATGCTCTACGTCGTCTGCGAGTACGATATCCTGTGCATGTCCAGCTCCGAGATCATCACAGCCAGCGAGAACTTGCCCGCCTTCTCGGCGTTCGCTTAATCTGGGCGCAATTCACAGTCGTCCGAGAGACTCAGTGAACAGAATGTTGCGAGCCCTGCAAATTTGCGATGAGCAAGACTAAATCATTTATTTTTACTGCAAACAGTTCCAAGATATGGTCTGCGTTGAACCTTGACATCCATCTAGCGACAACAAAATCCGTGTATTACTGTAGTATCAGAACGTGTGGTACTCCTGTACGAATGTAGCTAGTTGGGCAGCAAGTGCCTTGCGGAACGGCGAAGTCGACGAGCTGAGTGCCGCGTGCAGCGCCTTGCCACTGTCCGACTGGTAGCGAGAGGGCACCACGGCCTCCACATCGTAGTCACCGCCGCAGTCCGAGCTCAAGTCCAGGAACTTCAGCTCACCCGTCACCACGCTGCCTCCCTGCTTCAGCGTGCATGCCAACGTGAACGTAAAGTCGAAGATGTAGCGCTTCGCGCCACGCACCACCGCAATCGACGCGTCACCTTCGAGGTCCGATACTTCTAGCGAGGTCACGACACCGTCACCGCTGCCCAGGGGCGCCGAAATCCCCGAAACGATCTTGTCCAGCTTGCCCTTGGCCCACGACGTCATGTCCTTCTCCTCAAACGTGTTGCCCTGGTTCCAGGCCGAGCCGCCGTCCACGCTCTTGATCTGCACCTTGTTGGGGTCCTCCACCTTCTTGGGGGCGATGTCGCCAATGAGCTGCTTGGCCTCTTCCGTGAGTTCGTTGTTGAAGAACGTCGTCACACGTCCGTCTGCCAACTTCTTGTAGCCACGAACGTGACCGACAATGTCCGCGTCCTCGTCCACGACCATAGAGCTAGGAGCGGCCGTATCAGTTGTCTTTGCCGGGGCAGTAATGGCAGAGCTGGTCTGTGCCACTTCCACGCGCGTCACCACCTTCTTGGGTGCCGGGGCAGCCGGCGCCTCCTTCTGTTTTTTGGCCATCTCCTGCACCTTCGTGTACAGCGTCGTCATCGACTTGTTGCTGGGCTCCAGAGACTTGGCGTCGTCTAGCACGGCCAGTGCCTCTTTGAAGCGGCCCAGCTTGACGAGCGCCTGCGCCTTGCGGAAGAATCCCTTGGCGTACGTGGCGTCCAGTGCCACGCATGCCTCCGCGTCCTCCAGTGCCTGGTCCGCCTTGCCCATGGAGCAGCGTGCGGCCGAGCGGTTGGCGAAGAAGATGTGCTGGTTGTGCAGCGGGTCGCTCTCGTTCACGGCGATGGCCCGCGTGTACAGCACCTCGGCCTCCTCAAGCGCCTTCTGCTGGAAGGCGGCGTTGCCTCGGCGCTTGAGCTCCGCCACGAGGTTTCCCAGCTCCGTGGAGTCCGTGGGCACGGACCCGTGCAGCACGTCCGAGTGGCGCGAGAAGGGAAGCGCAGCGTCTCCTCCGAACATCTTTAATTTAACGCTGGATACGAATTCAAAAGTGAAGGCAAATCGAGTTTTTACCAGTCAAAAACCAGTTCCAGAATCTTCGATACTAAACCCAACATGTGACAGGGCAACACAGAACTGGTAGGACAATGACAGAGCTGCTGCATCTGCCGGAATCTATTTGAAATGCACACAAACTCCCCGTGGTACTTTGGCTGGTTCTACTTACTTACGACCGGAGTTGGCAGCCGTGCGCTTTCGCTTGGTCGGCCGCTCGCTCGCCGCTGCGTCATCGCCGTTTTCCTTGGCAGCTTCGAGCCTCCTCTTCTTGGCAGCCTCGATGCGAGCTGCCCGACGCCGGGCCTCTTCCTCCTCCGCCTTCTTCTTCGCGGCCTCCTGCTCTTTCCAAATGGGTAGCTGCTTCTGATATCTGGGGGCGGCAATGTGGTCCTTGACACGCTTCTCGTCCCGGGGAATGGCCGACTCGGTCACGTTACACCACAACATGGCCGACTTCGACGCGTCTGGGTGATCCACAAACATCGGCGCGTATTTTGCAAACGAAAGCTTGAGGTTGCGAGCCTTCTGGTAGCGCTTGCCGTGGATGTACACGTTGATAACGTTCACGTCTGCCGTCATCTCGTGTCCCGTTGTGGAGCAGCGCACTCGCGACTCTCCGACAAACGTCAGGTCAGCCACAGATTTGACAAGAGCTTCCACAGCCTTACGCGCCTTGACTTCTGCCTTCTTGCCGACCGGTGCATCCTTCTTGTTGGCTGCGGGTTTCTCCTTCTTGCTAACAACCTTCTTCTTCTCTGCAGAAGTCGCTTGGGTTTTGCTAGTAGGAGACTTCTTAGTCGAAGGCGATGCTTTAACGTTAGTCTTCGGACTCTTAGCAGGCGACGCAGCGGTAGGAGCAGCCTTGGTCGTGGCCGCAGGAGACGGCGCCAGCTTGGTCTTCTTCTTCTTCTTGTCCTTGGGCGTCATCCTTTCCGCCTCAGCGCTAGAGCTCTTCTCCCCCGCCTCTCCTCTCTTCACAGTGACGGGCGGCTCGTCCTCCGGCTGCTTCTTGTCACTCTTCGTCTTCTTCGGAGTCACTTTCTTGGACACGGGCGACGCCACTGGCGACGAGCTCCCGCTGCCGCCCAGCACGTCCAGCAACTGCTGCTCGCCGTCCTTCGGGTGGTCGTCCAAGAACCGCATCGCGTGGCTCACGATCACGTCCGACTTGGCATTGCCGCGGCACAGCTGCAGGTCCTTGGCCAGCGCCTGCAGCTCGCGACGAGACGCGCTCTCCAGCGCCTTCATAGCTTCACTCATGGTTCTATCTATCGATATGCTAGGGAAACAATTGGCGTGCTTCGCTCTCTGCCAGTCGAAATTGTTCCGAGCGAAAGGATCCTATCATACAGACTAAACTGCCCTACTCTGCATTTTGTGCTGCACTCACACACCAAATATGACTGAGGATGATGAGTGGACAGCTTCAACTCGCTCGCATCACGCCATCTAGCGCTCACACATTAAGCCCCCCCATGTAGCTGCTCGTAAGCTTAAGTCACAATCCGATCCCCCGCCCCGCGATCAAGGAAGGCTCGAGATGCCCTCGCTGCTCCGTCAGACCCGTAGTTTGGCTCTGCGTCTCTCCTCCGCTCGCCCCATGGCCACAGTCGCCTCCAACCGCCCTCTGCGCGTGGGGATCGTGGGTGCCGGACGCATCGGGCAAGTGCACGCCCAGGGCGTCCAACGCACCAGCGCCGTGGTCCACTGCATTCAACTGCCAGCCCGCGTACGTTGAAGGGTTTGCAATTATTGCTAAGGAAGTGGAGACTGACCGCTGCATTTGTAGGCGACGGAGCCGCATCGCGCCGAGAAGATCGCCCAGACCTACGGCATCCCCAACTGGACCAACGACGCGTCCGAGATCTTCCGCGACCCGGAGATCGACGCCGTCGTCATCTGCTCCCCGACTGCCATGCACGCAGAGCAGATTATCGAAGCAGCGAAGAACAAGAAGCAGATTTTCTGCGAGAAGCCAGTGGACCTCGATCTTGACTTCGTCAACAAGGCCATCAAGGCGGTGCGTACTGGTCTGGTCGCCTATGGGTCGATAGTTGTGTTGATGCGGGGTCAGGCATTGACTTACCGTTGCCCCTTTTTGCTTGTTGCCTGTTCGTGTAGACGGAAGACGCTGGGGTGAAGCTCATGATCGGATTCAACCGCCGATTCGATGCCAACTTCGCGCGCATTAAACAGGCTATTGACCGCGACGAGATCGGCAAGGTCAACATGCTGCGCATCACGAGTCGTGACCCCGGTGCCCCTCCTATTGAGTACGTCAAGGTTTCGGGCGGACTCTTCCGTGACATGACCATCCACGACTTCGATATGGCGCGATTCCTGGTCGGCGGCGAGGTGGATGAGGTCTACGCCATGGCGCAGAGCGTAAACCCCGACATTGCGGCGGCAGGCGACATCGACACGGCTGTGGTGCTGCTCAAGTTCCGCAACGGTGTGATCTGCTACATCGAGAACAGTCGCGAGGCAGCGTATGGCTACGACCAGCGCGTCGAGGTTCTAGGATCGAAGGGCTCGGTGGCGTGTGACAACAAACATTCGAACCAGGTGGTGGTATCTACGAATGAGAGTGTGCGTCGCGACTTGCCGCTTCACTTCTTCCTGGAGCGCTACATGGACGCTTATGTGGCGGAGATGGAGGCTTTCATCCGTGTGTGCACTACGGAGGGTGCTTCGGTTCCTGTTGGCGGCGATGATGGTCGTGAGGCTTTGTTGCTGGCTCTGGCGGCGAACAAGTCGCTTGCAGAGAACCGTCCTGTCAAGGTCGATGAACTACGTGTCTGAAGTGCTTCCCTTCATTCTGAAGACGATTTTGGTAAAACACCAGCTTGGTGAAGAGCAACGCTACAAAGTTGCTGGATATACTACAGGTTAGGGACTTTGCTGGGCATCAGCCTATTCTTCTACTCTCCCGCTTCGATTGAATTGCTTGATAGCCGTCTTACAAGACGTCGAATTCTACTTGTAGGATCCTCTACTACTGCTCCATTCTCACTTGATGAATGTGCTGTCTCGTTGTCCAGCGGATCTGTTCGCGCTTCGCGAATTAGCAAGTCCAAGTCAGCTTCCTGGCCAAGTACGGGTGCTGTTCCGTCGAGAGAAGCATCAAAAGTGTCACTCGAAGCGGAGGTGGCTCTGGCCTCCATCGGTTGGACGGGCAACTCCGTGAGCAACGTGCGAGAACTCCGACCGAGTGCGACGCCTTCTTTGTCACTTGCTACGTTAACTGGCTGCTGTTTGCTGGGGCGCGTAATGAAGAAGTCATAGTCGCTGTCTGAACACTTGCGGCGCACAACTAACCGCGACGCGAAGACGCATGCGATCACCTTCTCACTCGACGTCTCCAAAACAATTTCTTCGTCCTCGTACGGAAGCAGCGCAATAGTCTCGAACAAGTGGAAATAGGCCACGCGAGGCACAGCGGTCTCTTGGTCTGAAGGAGTACTGGGTGTCACCCGAAGCTGAAGAATGGGCGGGTCCTTCGACACGCGCAGCACAACGTCAACTTTGTCTCGGCTGCTCTTGCTGCCCCCCTCACAGACGTAGGATACTTCGTGATGAGGCTCCACAATCTGCATCTTGTACTGCATGGCCTCAGTTACCAGCAAGAAATCTCGTGACGCCTGCGGTGCAAGGCCTGATGGATGCAGTTTACGATCGGATGGATGCAAACTCCCACCGAGAGCCTCGTAGTTCTTACGCACCAGATAACCTCGGTACCGAGCCTTGATCTTTCCAATTGCCAGCTTCTTTCGAATGAACTCCCGCCGTGCCAGAAACCCTTTTGAGCACGTCTGGATCACCTTCACCGCAGCATCGGTCTCAAGTGGTCCCTTTTCTTCAGCTTCTTCTTCGTCATGCCCATGCTCTTTGATTAAGGCCATACGCGCTTGGCTTATTGATACGGCAAGTGGAGCCACACGCTTAGCCACAGATCCGACGGCCTCGTTCATATCGTTGTCGCTGCTGCTATCACCACTACTATCGCTGTCACTGCAGCTGCTGCGACTGCTACTACTGAAATCAGCATCATCAGCTTCACTTTTGGCAGTGTTGCCATTCCCAGTTGCCTTTTTGCTCGATGACTTGTCATTTTTACGCTTAGTCTTCAGCTTTGCCTTCATTGCGTCAATCTCACGTTGAGACGCAGCAAGTTCTTCCAGTAAGTACGCTTCACGCGGACTTAACACCGTGGTTGAGCTGCTTACACCGCCACTACGGCTGCGTCGCCTGGACTCTTTCAGCGCTCGAACCTCTTCCATTGACTGAACCACAATCTTCTGGTAGCGATTTACTTCTGCACTTAGAGAAATGCTCTTTCGGCGCAAAACCTCCTTCTCGAGATCCGTTCCGTTGCCACCACCGCTTGTGCTCTGCCGCCTCGCTGGGCTCCGATTTGGAGTCGATGGAGGAACAGACGTTGGCACCACAGATCCCTCACGTTCCAGTACCCGCAGTTCCCTTATTGGCACCACGTCAGTAGATGGCAATTCGACACGCGAAGGTTTCGGTTTTTCTTGCGCGCTGGGTTTTTCGTCTTCATCCATAAGCTGTATCTCTCCTGTTAGGTTCGTCAAAACCAAAGCTACGGCAGGCGATGGTAACGAAAGGTTCTCGAGGGCATCCAACTCACGCTCCTGACTGAGCCGCGCGAACGCAGTCTCCGAGACGCGAAGGAGGGCGTCCTGACGCTCATGTCGTTCTTTGCTAAGCTGAAGCAGCGCTTCCAATTCGTGTATGCGTCCTTGCGCCTCGATAAAATCCGCAGCACCAACATCACCAAAGCCGACTCCACTTGCGCTACTTTGCAAAAGTGTTCCCTTACGCTCACTGAGTTCGCCAGGAGATAACTGGCGGTCCCGCTGAAGTAGACGCAGCGACACTTCCAAATCCTTCACTTTGTCACGCAGTTTTTGCTTCTCCTCCTGGTGGCGCGCTAGTTTGAGTTCGTACTCGGTGCGCAACGCGTGTACTGCCTGCTCGCGAGTAGCACGCAGTGATGCAGCCTCTCCCTCTTTCCACTCGCGAAACTTGTGTCGCGTTTCAGCCAGTGCACACACGAGTCGCTGTCGTTCCGAACGAGAACTTTGCACAAGTGCTGCTGTGCGTCGCGCTTCGTGGGCTGCACTAACTCGGGCTTGTGCCAGTCGCACTTGAAGACGCTCCACATCTGCTTGAGAGACATGGAGCGCAGCTTCCGCTTCGTTGAGCTGATCTGTGTGTGACCGCCGCACCAGTTCCAGTCTCTGGAACAATGCCACTTGTCGTGATTTCTCTTCGATGACTTGCTCACGCATGATCTCGTATTCATGTTGCCATCGCGCTCGCTCTTCCCGTAGTTCATGGAGTTTTACCTCTCGCACCGACGTGTTGAGACTGTCCATATTGAAGTCGTTATCAAATTGAGCTAGCCGAATTCCCTCTTCTGCGACCTCTCTCTCTTCGATGTGAGCTTGAGCGGGTTCCTTCGTACGGGATTTCAACGGTGAGTTGCGTAGTCGCGGTGCCAGTCGCGCTGCATGGCGTTTGCAAGGATTTTTCCTATCTGTTGCAGGTGCAATGGCAGTCGCTACAGGTTTCGACCCCTCGCCAGCGCTGCGAAGGCGTCTCTCTCGAGAAAGTTCAGCCTGCAGCAGCTCCAGTGTCGTCTGCAGCTGCTCGTCAGCAGCAAGTCGGGTCCGCTCGAGCTCGCGCTCCTCGGCTTCTCGCAAACGCTTGATCTCCTCCAATGCATTTTCTCGTCGCCGCGCGCTGTCGTTCTGGTCGTCGGTCTCCGTCAACACCACTTGGAGCAACTCGAGTGCGTCCTCCAGCGGCACCACCGACATTGACGTTGGCTGCGTGGTCGGTCCTTGTTCGTGTCTTGGCACCAAAGAGCTCAGCAGAGCGCCATCTGCCTCGACAGCAACAGGCACGGGGCTCTGTTTTATCTGCTCGGACCTCCTCTCCGGCGTCCCCAGTCTCTCACGTGGCGTTGACCAGGCTGCACGCTTCGCTACATTGGGGCTCGCGCCACGCGAGGCGGTCAATGGTGCGCCCCCATTAAGTGCAGGCAGGAGGCTGTGAGCCGGGGCTGCCGTTGAAGCTGGTCGCTGGACGCCATTGTCGGGCGTTGACAGACCTCGCTGCATCGAAGCCGAGGTGCGCGTGGTGATACATCAATTGCAGACGGTTGTAGAACGCGCTAGCAGCTGCGCCAGGCAGCTCCCATATAAATAGCTCCATCTTCGTCCTGCAGCACCGCAGCGTTTCGTGTCTGCATCAGCAACAACGCGACGCGACTGTGCTGGATACTTTCTGAGAGTGCAAAAATGCTGGTTGGTCATTGGCTGATAGTCTTTGTATTGTGGTCTCCGGCCGTCCTGTTGTACTTGTCCTGCTCAACACTCGCACACTATCAGATCACTTCGCGATTCCCGCCGCTTAGAAGCCCTCAAGATACTCTGCTCCAGCATGCTCAACTCGCACCTGTCCAAGCCTCTGCGCGTGGGTCTCGTGGGCGGCGGCCGCATCGGAAAAGTGCACGCACAGAGTCTGCAGTGCGCAGGCGCCACCATCGCCATGGTACGAACTGGCCCATAGTAACTGACGTTTTGGTGGTGACTCACTCCGAGGACTAACGACTGGCTGTACTGGGCTCTCGTAGATCGCCGACCCAATCGACGACGTGGCGGAGACGGTGGCAGCGCACTTTGGCATCGCGCGCTGGACCAAGGACGCGTCCGAGATCTTCCGCGACCCGGAGATCGACGCCGTCGTCATCTGCTCCCCGACTGCCATGCACGCAGAGCAGATTATCGAAGCAGCGAAGAACAAGAAGCAGATTTTCTGCGAGAAGCCAGTGGACCTCGATCTTGACTTCGTCAACAAGGCCATCAAGGCGGTGCGTACTGGTCTGGTCGCCTATGGGTCGATAGTTGTGTTGATGCGGGGTCAGGCATTGACTTACCGTTGCCCCTTTTTGCTTGTTGCCTGTTCGTGTAGACGGAAGACGCTGGGGTGAAGCTCATGATCGGATTCAACCGCCGATTCGATGCCAACTTCGCGCGCATTAAACAGGCTATTGACCGCGACGAGATCGGCAAGGTCAACATGCTGCGCATCACGAGTCGTGACCCCGGTGCCCCTCCTATTGAGTACGTCAAGGTTTCGGGCGGACTCTTCCGTGACATGACCATCCACGACTTCGATATGGCGCGATTCCTGGTCGGCGGCGAGGTGGATGAGGTCTACGCCATGGCGCAGAGCGTAAACCCCGACATTGCGGCGGCAGGCGACATCGACACGGCTGTGGTGCTGCTCAAGTTCCGCAACGGTGTGATCTGCTACATCGAGAACAGTCGCGAGGCAGCGTATGGCTACGACCAGCGCGTCGAGGTTCTAGGATCGAAGGGCTCGGTGGCGTGTGACAACAAACATTCGAACCAGGTGGTGGTATCTACGAATGAGAGTGTGCGTCGCGACTTGCCGCTTCACTTCTTCCTGGAGCGCTACATGGACGCTTATGTGGCGGAGATGGAGGCTTTCATCCGTGTGTGCACTACGGAGGGTGCTTCGGTTCCTGTTGGCGGCGATGATGGTCGTGAGGCTTTGTTGCTGGCTCTGGCGGCGAACAAGTCGCTTGCAGAGAACCGTCCTGTCAAGGTCGATGAGCTGCGATAGCTTGCCTTATAATGGCTTCCGCCTGTGCTGATCGACTTACTACCAGTAGTAGACGCTAGGTTGCTCGCTTTTTGTTGTAGATACGATCTTCGTGTGACCAGCAGTGTAAACGAAATTAACAAACTCGACGAGGAAAGAGAAGAGAGCAGACACGATTCGTTTCTTGTGTCTTGGTCTGTAGTCACACTATCTTCGTTTTCTCTCCTCTCCGCCTGAAGTCGGTCACTGCATCTAAAACACGATAGTGTCGAGCATAGCGCCGAGGCACTGGACTGTGTTGAGGGCCATGAGATCGTACACGTCGTTCTCCAGGTGCTTCTTGGGATCCAGCTTGCCGACGTTCAGCACCTCGAGCTCCTCGGGCGTCTTCTCTTCCTCCTCCTGAACTCGCTTGTTGTACTGCTCCGTAAGAGCCAACATGGTCTGTGGTGCCGAGTACAACAACAAATAAAAGTTAGTTGCCATACAGTTATCCGCTGACCAGCAGCTGCAGCAGAAGAAGTAGAAGTTCGCGCACCTTCACGGTTGTCTCGTTCTCTTTGGAGTGGTCCTCGAACTTAGTAAGCACGAGGCCGTCGCTCCACGTCTTTTTGTGTAGGTTCATGAGCATTTGCTCCTCAAGTTCGTTCTTACGGTAGTCGATTGCGATCGAGTAGTAGTGGCGGTTGAGCCCGTGGATCAGCGCCTGGATCGACGGCTTGTTCAGGTGGCCGATGTTGGAGGTGGTTTGTCTTGGTTCCTGGCCCATCATCATGAGCTGCGGGTTGATGAGACGGAAGGCGTCGATCACCACCTTGCCCTTGACACTCTGGATGGGGTCCACCACCACCGCCACGGCGCGCGGGTTCAGCGCCTCGAAGCTCTGCTGCGTGTTGATATCCACGCCCGAGAGCCAGCAACCGAAGCCAGGGTGCGAGTGGTACCAGCCCACGACCATCTCGGCTCTTCCTGTCTGCTTGAGCATCTCCAGCATCCTCATCTGGAAGACCGGGTCCACGGCTTCGACGCTCACGCCCGTTCCGCTCTGCGGCATGGCGAACACGTCGATGCAGTTGACTGTGTAGTCGTCCACGAACTCGCCCAGCATCAGACCCATCACCTCCATCGGCACACCCGCCCGTCCTGCATACGGCAATTGACAATTAATAATTGACATTTGTAACACTAGACATGCACAAGATCTTACTTACCGTGTTTCAGCATTTTGAGCAGCGCCAGCGACGAAATGTGCACCTTCTCGGCCGTGTCGACCAGCGGACCGTCGGCGCCAGGTCCGCTCTGGCCCGGGAGCCCTGGCAAGTTGCCAAAGAGACGCTGCAGTCGGTCCATCGTGTCAAGTGTCTTCAAGCGCTTCCTTCGCTTGGAAAAAAGATTTGGGGGAAATTACTATGGGAACGAGAAGTGGTGTGGTGCACATCAGATGGAAAAGATTTCAGCCAATTGGATGGCGTAATTGCTGATTAGGATCGGAACTCGGTACATTTTGCGAAGATGGAGACGCCGCCGAGAGCAAGGAATGCGACGCCTGGTGCGTCGCAGTCCAAGCAGCTGCACGCGCGACTCAAGCGCCAGATGGAGAGCGAGATGGACGTGGAAGGAAACCCCGAGATGGAGCGCATGGGCGACGAAGTGCCAGTGCACGCAGCCGCCATCAAGCCGCTGGCCGATGACTATGACGACGACGATCTCAACTGAGCGGAAGCAACCAGGATGCAGTCCCTACGACAGGCAAATGGAAACGTCAGACTGCTATTTAGAAGGAACAAGGAAACAGGAACAAGATCCCTCACGCTTGAAGCAGTCGCAGGGCAATGGACAATATCAAACACCGAGTTATCTCTCTCTTTTTCTTCTTCTCTTGTCGCTCTAGACGCGACCCGTTTCCTTGACGGCGGTGAAGAAGGCGCAGTCGAAGACCGTCCTCATCATACTCTTGACGTTGTCCGTGTACAGACACTCGCGCTGCGACTCCTTCTGGATGCGAAAGTTGTACGTGCCCATGACGTGCTTGATCTCCTCGTACGAGAGCTCCACCGACTGCTCGTAGCGCTCGTCGTCGCCGCCGCTACTGTCTTGCCAGTGGTAAAGCAGAGGACCCAGATTGATCCAGTAGCCGCCAGGCTTTAAGAGACGCTCGAACGCTGCAATATACTCGATCACGTTCGGCGCCGCGTCGATGAAGAAGCACGTCACAATGCAGTCCCAGCATTCTACAAGACAGAATAGATACGCGTGAGTCTACATGAATTGCTGCTTTTGCAGCTACATGAACCTAAAACTGTAGCCGACCTTTGTCATTCGCGTACGCCTCTAGGAACTCGCCGGCACACATGGAGAAATCTGGAGGGATAGCAGCGCCGGTGTTGAGACCCAGAAGCTCTACTGGTGTTACATCCGGGATTGCCACGGGACGCAACAGGTCCGTGATCGTCAGCGCATTGGACGGGTTGTGGATCCAAGGGTGAATCTCAATCTCCAGCGGCTGCGTTGCCCTGATGACATGAGCCACAAAAACATGCATTAGACCACAACCGAACCAGTATACGAGTCTATAAGGTCAGTATAAGATCCAAAACGCCTACCAGTTGAGGATGAAGTTACTCGCGAACAGCATCTGGTACGAGAACTCATTGCCCTGGACCGCATATCCCTTGGCGGCGATCTCCAGTGCAAGTCGCCCCAATCCTGCGCCAGGCAGCAAAACTCGAGGACGATCCGTCCTGATCCATTTCATACATAAAATGTTTAGAAAACTGTTCATTCTGCAACTGGAAGTCAGGGTTAACCATTCTCCTCACGGGTTGTCTGCAGTCATCGGCAGGACGCGACGCAGCTCCTTGATGATGGGGGTGTAGCACATGTCACGCTCCTTCTTACCCTGCAGCAGCATCAGACAGTCATACCATCAGTCAAAGGAAGCGCAGCAACATTTTAGTAGTCAATACTCGTCCAGGTGCCGGCCGACGCACCTCATCGGACCAGTCGCGCACGAACTGGTGCAGCGTGCTCTTGAGCTTGGAGAAATGGTGCGGGGAGCTCTGCAGCGGTGTCTTGGCCGTCACCTCGGGCATCTCGTAGGCCGGTCCGTTCTCCAGCTGTGCCTGCACCACGCGCTCGAAGAAAACCTGGTTGTGGTGCGCCGCGTTAACGAAGTGGTGCAGGTTGCGGATGGTGGAGGACTGCGGCAGACGGCGCTGCATCTCGATGGGCATCGACTGCAGGTGCTTCTTGCGCCGGTAGATCTCGCGCATCATGTAGGACTCATACTCGCGGAACGACAGCAGCACCGACTTGTAGTGCTCCTGCTCCTCCGGGTCTTGCTCCATCGTGGCTCACGAGATGTGGACACTCTCCTCAGAGTTAGAATGTTGGTGTCGTGCACACAAAAAGGGTGTATGCCACACCACACAAAATTGCTGTTGGAGCGCCGATACAAAAAACGCTAGCAATTGGTCGGCAGAGCAGACGACAATGTCCCAAGGCCGCATCTTGCCGCTCGGTGGGTGCCTCGATGACGTCTGGATCCCCGTGTCTTCATTGCTGAATGCACGGTGATGCTAATGGATCCTGTTGCGTCGTTATTTGTTTTCATGTCCGTCTGTAGAGCTTATTGACAAATGCATCGGCTCCAAGCTTTGGATCGTCATGAAGGGCGACAAGGAGTTCCTCGGTACGCTCCGGGGCTTCGACGACTACGTTAGTAAGTGGCAGATGCAAGTGTTGCTGTGTCTGATGTGGATCTCCGCGCTACCCCTCTGCTCGTGGTCGATAGGCGGAGGTGCTAACTGACTGGAATTTTGACTTCATGTGCTTTTG
The DNA here is from genome assembly GCA_001314375.1 of Phytophthora podocarpi. Taxonomy (NCBI): domain Eukaryota; phylum Oomycota; class Peronosporomycetes; order Peronosporales; family Peronosporaceae; genus Phytophthora; species Phytophthora podocarpi. The sequence goes on along the minus strand of LGSN01000278.1, from coordinate 9,287 downwards.
CGCTCTCTTTCTCTAGACATGGTGCTGGACGACGTTACCGAGTAGTACGTTGTGCTCTTCTGCGGTTCCTTTGTCCCACATGACGTAGTAAGTGTCACTGACCTATGTATTAATAATGTTGTCTGCTCTGTTGTGCCTTTGTCAACAGCGAGATTACCCCGGAGGGAAAACGCGAGGTGAAGCTGGACCAAGTTCTGCTCAACGGCAACAACGTCTGCCTAGTACGTCGCCGCCACACTACTGTGGCTCCCTTTCCATCCGAGCACATTGCCTTTAATGTTGCTAGATAACTAACGCAATTGTATTCCTTGCCTGCTACAGCTCGTGCCCGGAGGTTTCCCTACCACGTCCTAGGACATTTCTTCGTTGGCAACTTGCAGAATTATCGTGTCAGATAGTAGCAGCAGCTTGAAGGCTGGCCAACAGCAGTACCTGATTCACACCAAAGCACGGCTCCATTTCAAGCTAAAAGGCATGACGTCTGATGCAGAAATGCCAAGTGACTGACTTCCGTGACGTCCTGTGCCACTTGACACCAATAGCACTGTTGCGAAAACTGACACACACACATCTCCATTGTTGGTCTCATGCATACGCCTGTGTGTCTCTTCCTACACCGCCACCTCTGTGCTCGTCGTCTATAGTCTGCTTTACTTCTTGGCCTTCTCGGCGTTGTTCGCCTTGATCGTCCGGCGGTTGAGCAGCACGAGGTAGCGGTGCTGCTCTTCCATCTCCAGGTTGTCGAAGCCCGTACGCTCCAGTTCGCCTAGCGTGGGCTTGGGGTCCAGCAGCGTGAAGAGCCACTCCGGGTACTCGGCCTTGTCCTTGAGCTCCGGGTGGGCGCCGTCCTTGAGGATGTTGGTGGGCACCACCTTCATCAGGTCCACGACCTCCTCTGCCACAGCAGCGCCGCCCTTGCCCTTGGCCGCGAACGAGCGCGCGCCCGTCGTCAGCGGTTTGGCGCAGCAGCACGCCGCCAGTCTCCGCGTAGTCGCCAGCATCATCAGTCAATCTGTGGCTATTAGGCACGATGTGTGGCACACACACACGCCGTTTCAGTAATTTTTAAAAATTGTTTTTATAAAAAATTACAACGTCAAAATTATGACCTGTATAAGCAGATATGGCTACTCACTATCACTTCCGTCAGTGTTGGAGCTGCTTGCCAGTCAGTCAGTTGCAGTGTCACTACCATGGGCAACAAGCCGAAGAAGCGGAAGGGCGCGCGCTCCTCGAACGCCGGCAAGGCGCAAGCCTTCGCGCAGACCTGCATGAACAGTATGGAGTCCGACAAGGACAAGAAGCAGCAGAACCGGCGTCGCATGCGCGTAGTGCAGCTGCAGCGCTCGGTGGACCGCAAGCTGCAGGAGCTGCGCGCGTTCCCCAAGAACCCGCCGCCGTCGAAGGCTCCAGCACGCAAGGGACCCAAGCCGCAGTCGGAGTGGAAGCTCAAGGGAGCGGCTCGACCGGCAGCGCTGCTGGCGAAGATCGCAGCGGGAGAACTGGACGAGTGCGGCGACGAGTTCCCCCATCCAGTGGAGACCTTCGACTTGTTCGAGAAGGTGCTGCAGGAGGGAAAGCTGGCGGAGCATAAGGACACCAAAGAGTACATTAGGTAAGACGCGGAGCTGGATGGTTGTAGGCTGCGGTGATATGAGACTGAGTTTATTGCATGGATGCAGCCTGATGAAGCAACTTGCAGCGGCCTGTTGCGAGGCTGGGATGCCTGACCGCGGCATTAAGAACTACGAGTTGTGCATGAGCATGGACAAGACGGACTCTTTCCATTCACGAGAAGGTCTGGCGTGTGCGCTGGTGGATGAAGGCCGTGGTGCGGAGGCGCGGGCCTTGATTGAAGAGCACAAGGACGAGGAGTCGGCCGTGTTGGCGTACTGCCAGGTGATCATCGAGTACGTGTCGTGGGAGGTGCTAGAAGAAGAAGGATCGTCGGAGGCGGTCGTGCAAGCGACGTTCCGCAAGGCATTCACACTGAATCCGTTCATGGCCGTGGTGATCGCGTACCATGAGACGTTCTTCCAAGTGATGGAGTACGTGGACGACATCAAGGATTCGAAGCGAGGGTCCATTGAAGAAGCCTTTGTCTATGCCTCACAAAACATTGGCGTTTGGATGGACACCGTCGGTGCTTACCAATGGGTTGAGAAGGAGCTCAGCGAGCTTTCAGAACCTGCTGCGACGAAGGAGGACGTGTCCGACGAAATGTACCTCGGCATGTACGAAACGGCCATCGAAATGCACAAGGAGATGCTTGCTGAAGCTGCAGCTGAAGCGGAAGGCAGGGATGCAGAAGGAGATGACGGAGACGAGTTTGGAGATTTCGAGCCCGACGATATCGACGGTGGCGACGACTAGTGGCACCACTGACGTCGCTAAGCCAGATAACAGTCAATTCCACATAGACCCCGTATTTTATTTGCTTCTTGAGACTTGGCTGTATCCGCGTGTACCTGTGACGGGGTAAAATCGCCACAGTAACTTACTCTTCGACGTACTTGGCGAACAGGTTCTCCGGGTTGGTCATGGCCTTGAACTCGAGGTTGTTGCCGCTGGGGTCCTTGAAGAACATGGTCCACTGCTCTCCCTTGCGGCCGGCGAAGCGCAGGTGCGGCTCCACAATGAACGCGATGTTCAGCCCCTGCACACGCTTGGAGAGGGCGTGGAATTCGTCGACCGTCAGCGCCACGCCGAAGTGCGGAACAGGCACATCGTCTGCATCTGCGAGAGTAGTGAAGGGTTCGTCAAGGTGGAGTTACAACCGATAGAGCTTTAGAATTGGCCGGCAGAGCACTAAGTACGCACCAACGGGGTTGAAGAAGTCCACACCGCGGTAGTCCTTCGTGACTTGGTGCACGACGAGCTGGTGACCAAACATGTTGTAGTCCTGCACAAGCCATTCCGGGGGTACGCACAAGGTCAGCACTATTTGACGGAATCACACACGGTACAGACAAGAGGCCACGGCACAGACTTGCCACTGCTTAGACGAGCGTCCTTCAACGAATCCCAGCTTGGCGCCGTAGAACTCCTTGGCTGGAGAGATGAATGGGGTCAAGGCGTTAGCAACAAGCGGCCATCGAAAGAGATCGTTTTCTCTCTAGTCGCACCTTGCCCCAGATTGTGGACCGGCACAGCGAGGTGGAACGGAGGCACTTGCGACGACATGAATCTCTTCCCGACAGGCTTAAGGGAGTTGGTGATGGCGCGTTGCAGCATATGCTCTTGGTGAAGGTGGACGCAACTTCCGAAGTGAAGTGAATGGGCGCTTCAATGTGATTGATCACTGAAGTGTGGGGCCATGGGATTGGAAGAGTGCAGTGATTGGAAGAGCAGAGAACATTCTCCTCTTTTCTTGCCACATTCGACTGCAGTCTCCGACAGCAGCGGGGGGGGCCTGCATTAACCAGAGCAGCGATCCCTACCATTGTTGGGTTAAATTTAAGTTGGCTCACTCAGCATGATGAAGTTGAAGTCCACCAAGGTGTCCCAAGGCCAAGAATTGAGCGATTCGCTGTGCATTTGGTCTGTGCTGCTTGCCAAGTATCAACTCCAATCCTTTTAAGTACCGACTGGCGTGAGATTGATGGTTCACGGGGCTGGACAACAGTTAATTCGTCGGAGGTATCCAGAAAATCGCCGTGTAGGAGAATGGCAACACGTACTCCGTTCAGCAACGCACTTGGGCTCGGCGGCGGAAGGTAAATCCGTGTTGTTGCTCAAGTTGAAGACACTCATGGTCACACAAGTTGAAGTTGGCAATTCTCGAGGTGTCTTGCTTTAATAGTTAGACGCGAGTTCGACTGCACCAGCAAGCTAGGAAGATGATAACAGACCCACAAGCCCTACACTACAGGTAGCCTTATACAGGTAGTATTCCTGACTCAGGAACCCTGAGCAGCCGGCAAAGCGTCGCCTCTAAAGATTCCATCCCCCTTGGCCTAAAGATGCAACGTTCTCGACGCCGCGCCCCAAAGTTCCGCCCTGCTCCATTGAAGCCTCGTGACAAGCTCCAGATAGCCGACAGCTTTTGCATCTCATGCGGCAGCCGCAACGTCGTCGTCTTCGGACAGACCAGGAGCAACACTAGCATCGGTCAGAGACTGATCAAGTGCCAAAGCTGTGGAGTCATCTCGCCTGACTTTAGCCAGTCCAAGCCGCGGCCTGCCACCCGCGGAGACTTCGCTCCACTGGACACGACTCGCGTTCAGCGTGAGGACCCAAAATCTCCAATTGTTCAAACCGTTGTGGAGTGTGACTGGGAGTTGCGAGTTTGCTTGTGAACAGAGATGGCGGACCAGATTCTGGACGCATTCACGCACCAGCGCACCAAGCAAAATCTGCAACGAGCACTTGCAGTTGGTGAGTGAGAGCCACTCGAGACGTTGTGAGGAATTCTGTCAACTCAGCGGCCATTCTCTTTGTTTGTCGAACAGCGCAGGGAGACCTCGGGTTGCTTTGTCACGTACGTGAGTGAGTGCTGTCTTTCGCCCCTGAGCTTTCACCACCGACCTGACGGTCGTTTTGTCTTTGATGCGCCGTAGAAATACCTTCCTGTCGCAATTGAAGTGTTCGCCCACGTGGTTTCCCTCTTCGGCTTCACTGAAAGCGTCGAAGGCGTGATGGAGAGCGTTCGCGTGATGCAAACGCACGCCAAAGACGACGAGCAGCTCGTGCAAAAGCTCGTCAGCATCCGAAAACTACTTACGCCCACAGCAAATTGGATCCAAGAAGACAACGACGCCGAGAAAGACGACGAGCGCCGTGGAGAGCTGGAGCAACAAGCGCTACAGCAAAAGGAGAAAGAAGAGCGTCGCAAGGAGCTGCTCGCACAGGAGAACGCGAAAAAAACGCGGTTGCGTGCGAAGAAAATCGCCCTGGGACTCGACCCGTCCGTGGAGCGCCCTCCTGTTCTTGTGGACTTCCCTCCACCAGATGTTGTAGCCGTCGAGAATTCGCATGTGGAACTTCGTGTCAACGCCAAATACGTGCAAAAGTGTCAATGGTTTTTCAATGGCCGTCCGATCGAAACGGAGGCATTCGTGTCCGGCATCAATCGGTGCAAGCTCGTGATTGCAAAGCTTACGAAGCGTGTGACCGGCGAGTACTTTTGCACGTGTGAAAACGAAGAGGGCACCGTCAGCACTCCAACCTGCCGGGTATCACATGCAGCTCTGAAACTCTCTCGCCTCGGAAGTAAGTCGCTTGGCACGCTGTCGACGTCTCCAATGTACGCGTGCGAGAAGAATTTGGTGATGACAGCCGTCGGCAACAAAATCCACTTGTGTGACGCAAAGTCTCTCGTGCCGGTTAAAGCATTTCCAGCTCTTCCAATGGCCATGGGAGCTCTTGCATGGAACCCACAAGCCAAAATGTTGGCAGCGTTTTCGACTTCAATCCAGCAGGAGAAGACGACTGAAGCTGCCCAAGTCTTCTTTTATTCCCCAGAACGGCTCGGAGCGGCGGGATCCAACAGCGGAAGCTCCCCGACGACAACTAACCGTCGGCGCAACAACAGCAACATTGGACTAGCTTCAAAGCCCAAGGTGCCTTCGTCCAGCAGTTCGCTTAAGTTTCAACTGATGGACGTTCAATCCATCGATGCGGTGGCCGAAGTTCATGCAGCAGAGTTCTTCGACAGCGGGAGGAGGCTACTTTTGACAGATATGATGCATCAAGTTGCGCTCTACGATCTCCTCCCATCGTTTGTGTGCAGGAAGATCATCTCATTTGGCAGCGATGTAGTTTGTCACGTCGCAGCTAGCCCGAAATCGCCTGCGCTTTTTGCTCTGGCGTTCCGTAACAAGCCCTTCATCAAACTTTACTGCGGCACAACCGACAATAAATCCAACCGCGCAGAGCTATCAGAGCACTGCATCGCCTTCAAGTTCCCCGCACACCGGACTTCGTTCAATGCGTCGGGGCTTTCCCTGGCTGTGGCAGAGACCGGATTCATGAAGTCGTGGATCTCCATCGTCAACGTGAACACCAAGAAGACTTCAAACAGACGCTTCGTAGCACATACAGGCAGGATATCCGGGCTTCAGTGGACGACAAGCACTTCCCTGCTCATTTCGAGCAGTCATGACGGGTACGTGAAGGTGTGGGATCCTGTGGCGATGTCGAATCTCTTGAGCGTTCACATTGACACGTATGGAATTCACTCGATGCTGCTGATGGAAGAGCTCGCGTTCCTGGTCGTCTTGGGGTACAGCGACTGTCGCCTCCAAAGTCGATTGATGCTTCAACTTCCCGAGCTGGAGGCGTTTCGCCTAGTTGAAATGAACAAGCAAGCTGCAAACATTCAAAAGATTGTGAAAGGCAGGAAGACACGAGAGTTAATAGCCAAGTTCATCAGAGGACCAGGAAAGTAGCAGCTTTCTTGCTCTCATGAACACCGCAAAAATAGACCCCTTACTTGCCACGCTTACGAATTAGTTTTTCGTCAGCCAGCAGCAAGGCGCAATGTCCGACGAGCCAAAACCACTGACAGCTCTATTGACGCTCGCCGCGGCGAAAGCCGGCGCGTCAGATTCGTTTCGAGACAAAATCCATGCGCACCGCACGAGTGAAGAAGAGCAGCAGACGCAGTCCATGCTGTACGCGGCGCGTATGACTTACCTGGACAATTCCGAGCAACGATCGCCTGATCCGATGTTCCTGACGCGCAAGCAAGCACAGAAGATGGCACAGCAACAACAAGACAGTCTGAAGATGCCTCTCAAACGACTGGAAGCCAGGAAGATGAACAGTGCCAATACAAACAGCGGACCTACCATCATTAGCTGGAAAAAAGGCAAAGCAGCGATGGCAGCGATGGAGAAGCGGCAGACATGGAAGCCACGATTCCAAGCTGGCTGCCATTTCTACGAATGTGTTGAGACGGGAGAGTGCCGAGTGCTCCCACCAGGGAACCCAGGAGGTAGTCCAGCGCTGCCGGTAGTGACCTCGGCTGACAATGAAGATGAAGCTGACAGCGACGACGACGGACCACCCTTTCCAGACAGCTTTGCATTTCTAAATGGTTCGCACAAGTAGACTGCTTTACACGCTCACTACATCTCAGTAGACCTTGGTGACCTCCGAATGTGTCACGTCGTCATTGTCGTCGCTGTCCTTCTGGTTGTACTCGTCGGCAACCATATCGTGCAGCTTCTGGGTCTCCTCTTTCGACATCTGTGGTTCATCACCATACCAACGCAATTTAGTTTAGCTGTCAACTATGCAAACCAGTTCCCTACAGCCATATAAGCCATACAAGCTTACCTTGTATGGGGAGTATGCCTCACTCGAGAAACGGCCGCTCTCCACGTCGTCGCGGTAGTTCTCAAGGCCGATGCGGATCTGTTCGCCAACGTCAGCGTACCGCTTGCAGAACTTCGGGACGAACTGGGCGTGGTGCGGGTGCTGGAGCATTCCCAAAAGGTCGTGGAAGACCAACACTTGGCCGTCCGTCTCGGGACCAGCACCAATGCCAATCGTCGGGATCTTGAGCAGCTCTGTCACAGCCTTGGCGACGGCTGATGGGACACACTCAAGCACAACGGCGAACGCACCCGCCTGTTGCACAGCCAAAGCGTCCTCAATAATCATTCGTGCTTGCGAAGCTGCGTGGCGCAAATGATCGTAGCTTTAAAGTTAGTAAACAGACCACTTTAGAAGTACACTGCAACGCGTGTTCAGCATTGTGCAAGCATTACCCGTGCGCCCCTGAGCACGGAATCCTCCCAGAACGCTGATGTGCTGAGGACGAAGGCCGATGTGCCCCATCACAGCGATGCCTCCATCGACGATGGTCTTGACTGTACCGCATCAGAAGGCATAGAACTCAATTAGTTCGACGTACAACGTTGCAGCCTCCACAACCAACGTGTCTTCCTTACTCGTCTCAGCGCGCTCCTTGCCTCCCTCAATCTTCACACAGTCCGCACCTCCTTCCTGTTATTATACATGTACACGATATTTCCATCAATACGGCCATGCCACATGAAAGCTTCGCTGTCGAAGTACACTATCACTATACCTTCATCAGACGCTGTGCGTTCTTCAGTGCTTCAAACGGCGTTCCTTCGCACGTGCCGAACGGCATGTCCGTGATCACCAGCGGACGGTTGGCTCCACTAGCATTGCACCCAGCAAGCAACCACAACACAAGAACCCACACACCGTCACGTCAGGCAAGAATGCACCAAACAGCTATCAAGTGCCGCCCTCCTGCGTCCACAGCACGCACCGCTTCACCGCCTGCGTGTGGTGGATCATATCTTCCAGCGTCACTGGGAGGGTCGTGTCCATACCCTGCACCAGTAGCAGCAACAACAACAGCACAGTCCCAGTCAGAGCTTCAGTACTACGTTCCTATCTCCAGCTTCTCTACTGCTGGTGCTCGTACCAGCTCTACCATGCCCAGCGAGTCGCCAACCAGCAGAATATCGAAACCCGCCAGGTCCACGTGAACCGCCGAAGGAAAGTCGTAGGCCGTGACCATGGTAATGGGTTTCTTCTTGCGCTTGAAGATGCCGATGTCGATCGTCGAGACCTTGCGGCGTTCCAGCAGCTTGAGGGTGCGCGCGGCCGACTCGGCATTGTAGGAAGACGACGACGAAGACGAAGAGGAGGACGAGTCGCTGCTGAAGAGCTTTGAGGTTAAGACGATGGGGCGACTGCGGCGCAGAACAGCAGGGCGGCAGATCGCGGCGGTCACGGATCGCATCATTTTGAGGCGTTGCAACTTGTTGACGAAAGATAAAGTGCGAGTCGAATCATTATTATTGGGTGTGTGGGCTTCAAGGCCCCGCATAAGTACGACGTGCTCGTAAGCAGGTTGCGTTCGTAGACAGACGACCTAGGCAGGGTTGTAAAACCCAGGGCTTTTGAAGACGGGTGGGTGGGTATGGAAAAGAGGGAGGGTGGGCGGGATAAAATGATTGGGTTGTATTTTGGAATGATGTCATTTTCCAATACAAAACGCAATATAAAAATTTGGCACGATGTACCAATTATACCAATGCTGTCTTGTCGTCACTGGTAGCGCGTCGGACAAGCAGCCGAGGCTCCTAGAAGCCTCACACAACGCTAACCGTCTCTCTAAGACGGTTAGTTAACCTCGGTTCGGTCCTGGCATAACTAGATTTCACTATTGCAAATGTGAACAGCTCCCTCTGCTTGTCTTCTTGGTCTACGTGCCATTATTAGCTCTATTTTAAACCCAAAAAGCCTAGAAATTAGGACGATGGGTGGGTGGGTCGTGTGAATAAACCACAACCCAAAAA
>LGSN01000277.1:0-38226 GCA_001314375.1 Phytophthora podocarpi | reverse complement strand
TTAGCTGTCAGCCACCGGTCTGAGTGCTGCACGTTAACTGGTCAAATACCTAACCTAAATGGACATTCTGTCCAATCATGAAATGACATGTCACATCCCTCTTCAAGGAGATGTGACTCTACCTACTTTTTGTAACGGGGAACGCCCCGTTACAGTGTTGCCAAGCTTATTGCTGAAGACGTAGTCGACTTTGCTGTTTATAAAGGACTCGCTAGCACACAGGAAGGCTCCAAGTCTACTATCTGTGTATGCAGCTTACTACGGCGTGGCCCGCTCGAGTAGGTGCAAGCGGTTCTCGCGCTGCAACATCTCGGGGGCCACGCCCTCGTCTTCACCGACGTTGGTGATGACCGGGGTCCCAGATCGGCTGCCGGTGTCGGCGGCTTCACGCGCTGAGGTGTGGCTAAGTCCGACTGTGAACGTACTCACCATTGATACGCTGGCCCGATACATTCGTCTCGACAAAAAACGTCGACTCCTCAGGTCTCATCACGCCTATCTTGCGAAGTAGTGATAGTAGTATAATAAGTCTTGTCGCAGAGCACTAGTACTTTTGGTCTTGTTGCATTTGGTACGTGTGTCTTGGTGTCTCCTAAATATTATCTGGGTACCTTCAAATTTGTCAAGATCGCCACAGTACTAACTTGCAAAATTGATATTTTGGTTCTCATGTATATTAGCTAAATGCTGGCAATTGATTGGTCATGCAAATTGATTTTGCATATTTTGTTGTTTTGGCTGGTGGAAGTCACTTCTGGCGTAGGCCTATACAAATCCAAGTAAGTTGGAAGCAGCTTCAATTTCCTAACGCGGGTCGCTCAAACTGCACGTGTATCAGGGTTAGGTTAAATATGCAAATCATAGGTAGTTATTAGAAACCTACCCCTTCATTTTAGAAAGGAAGCGCTACTTATTGCTTTTGATTTAAAAAGATTACTGATCTTGATGGGACAATAAAAGCCGCAAAATGTTGGGTTTTGTCACAAGCAACTTAAGCACGGAGTTGAAGTTGTTATGTCGCGTGTGGAAGTGTTAGTAGTTCGTAGATGTTGTTCGTCTGCCATTGCTACACAGCGTGAACGGGCACGCTTGTCTAAGTGCTATCCGTCACTGAGTCCAGCGCTGTTTACAAACCTTCACATCACTGCTGCAAGTCAGCTTCTCAGGATATTCTTCGCTTGATATGACCAGAGCCATCCTGCATTGAAGAGACCAATATATTAACTTTGGAGCACCGCATTAATGAATTTTAATTCTGGGATGACATTGCTGAAGCTATGCTGCTACCCTGCTACTTGGACTGGCGCTTCTTATTGCTCCTCTACTGTATCTTCATCGGGAATCTCAACACGCAGCAAGTCCTCTGTGCGACGTCCAGCGTGTGCAACCACAGCGGGCTCCTTGAGAGAAAGGACACAGCTCGCGCCAACGAAGAACGTGCCGTTTTCAGTACCAATTCGGTTCGAGCACAGGAAGTGACAGTTATGCTTGGCATACTCGCCTTGCACCAGCGCGTCAATGACCGGGGACAGACGCTGCACCCAATAGGATAGTGTCGAGTACGGCTCTACGTCACGCGCTTCAAAGTCATTCCAGGCACAAGCGAAGAGCACCAAGTCGCTCTTGTTCTCCACTACGTGAGATCCAAACTCGTACGCCGAGAACGGAGCCTTGAAGTCGTCCGGATTGATATCCATGCAGATTCCAAATGAGATAGTCTTGTCAAGCCACGGACAGTGCCACGTGTAGAACCCTTCCCCAGCTGTGGCCCACAGCTTATCGGTCTCGTACAGGAAAGTCTTGCGTGGGTTGTATACGAGTTCGCCGTCAGGGCTAACGACCAGCATGGAGTTGTACAGCACGTCGCCTTCTTTCTCCACGTATCCACAAGTTACCATGCAGTGCAACCGACGCGCATGGTGCTGACACCAGCGGAAAGTCTGTCCTTCGCCTGCAATATCCGCCACTTGAGCCACATCAGCTTTGGACTGAAACACGTAACCCGTGAACGCCATCTTCACAACGATAACAAATCCATTCACTTGCTGTCAACAACACGCACACACAACAATATTATTGAGCACCTTACCTCCGACAACATCAACACGTCGATTTTATCCTCTTCGGACAGCGGCGCAACCATTTTATTCACGTGCTGCAGTCACAGGGATAAACACCATCAATTTACAGCAAGACAAAAGTCCATACTCGAGGCAACGACCGACCTCCATATTGCGCTCAACCTGCCCGAGATGCGGATCTACAAGAACCCAATTCATACCAAATACGGAACTCCACTCAGCCTCCTTCTAACACCCAACACAACCTATTGCACACGAGCCACAACGCACCATACTGCACGATAGCGATCTGCATGCTGCGCCGTTAAGCGGAGACTATGAAAGAATCGGCTCACTTCAATTTTATCCAATCAAAAAGCTCTGCACCAGCAATATACTTATTGCTTTCCTTCTTCCCTTTGCCTCGCCCTGCTTCCGTGTGCATCAGCCTCTCAATGAGTTTCGGCATCTGCAGACGAAGTTCCGTCACTCGCTGGGGCGTTGCATAAGCGCTGAGCGTCGTTTCCTCCTCCATCTGGCCCGCGTGCTGGCGACAGAAATACTCCGCCAGTACCAGCACGTACATGCCGCAGTCGTAGCCATTCTGCTGCTGCGGGGCGTCTGCCACCTCCTCCACTCGGCTAGAAGATCCGTCTGCGTCATGTCTCCCCGCTGCTCGAAGCAGACGCTCAAAGGCTCCGGCCACTCGCTGCGCCGCGTGTTTGTTGTGGCCAGCGCTCGAGTCCCAGTGGCTGAAGCTGCCATCGCGGTAGAGCAGCAGCGACCAGTGGCTGCTGTCTCCGCCCAACGCGTCGTTGTCCGTCACTGGGAGGACACAGAGCCGCCTCGTCGCGAGGTCCAAGCCCCGAGCCACGTCTTGGTACTCGTCCTCGTCCTCGCACTGGTGCAGCAGACAGGAGACCACAACCGCGTCCATGAGCAGAACGTCGCTCATAACGCACGTCTGTGTCAGATATTGCAGGTAGAAGTTCACGGCGTTGTCGTTGAGCCATTGACGACTTACGAACAGCGCCACATCCGACTCGTATAGCTGCACGTCGTGGTAGTTGAGCACTTGCCTCGCCATACTGCAATGGCTGTGAATCAATCAAACGTTGGTTATTTCGAGCTGAGCACCAATCAAACGTTATTTAACACCAATTGGACGCCTCGATTTTTGTATCTTCTGCATTAGCAAAAGACTCGAGACCCAACAAGAAACATGGCGTCGTCCTCTCTCTTCCCGCAGTTCGGCAACGTGTTTGGCGCGCCGAGCACCACCGGCCGTGTGCGTATACTTCGTTGTCTCTGCCTGCTCTGTCTGCCCCCTCCATGTCTAACTCTCTGCTGCTGCTGCAACAGAACGAGCTCGTGTCCTTCAACGCCGGCAAAATGACAGTCAAGCCCTCGCCCAACGGCAAGTTCCTGGTGACGCCGCAGCTGGAGAAGGGCAAGGTGTGTCTCTCGCGCGGGGACGACCAGCTGCTGCACTTCCAGTGGGTGGACCGTCAGACCGGAGCCAGCCCCGAGGACTTCATCATCTTCCCGGACGACGCGCACTTCGCCAAGGTGGTCACGGGCCGCCCCGACGACCGCGTCTACATTCTGCAGTACAAAAACTCCTCGCGCCGCTTCTTCTTCTGGATGCAGGTGCAACAGGCAATACGAGCCTTCCTCCACCTACTAAAGATTAATTACGCGTCTGACCAAACTACACTGTGTACTGTATCCACCTTCTCCCCATTAGAACAAGGACGCGTCGCGCGATGAGGAGCTGGTGAAGAAGGTGAACGACTCGATGAACAACGCGCAGGCGGCCTCCAGCAGCGACGGCGGCCGCGGCTCCGGCAACAACGTGCAGCTGGACCACAACGCCATCATGCAGATGCTGGGCGCCATGGGCGCAGGAGACCAGGGCCGCGGTGGCGCCGGCGGCAGCGGCCAGGCCGTGCAGATGTCGGAGCTGCAGAATATCCTGCAGAACATGGGGCTGCCTGCGGGCGCGCAGTCGGCGGCGTCATCCCCAGCTACGTCGGCTGTGTCGTCGTCTCAGGCGTCACAGAACGGCGGCGGCAGCTCAGCGGCTGCCACTACGGCGTCCACGCAGCATGAGCACGATGTGAGCGGCATGGAAGTGGACGAGATGGATGAAGACGAGCTACTGCGGCTGGCCATCGAGGAGAGTATGCGCGACGGAGGCAGCACCAACCCGAACACGTCCGGAGGCGGCGCTGCAGGAGGTAACAGTGACTCGGACAGCGGCAACAGATCCGCAGGCCACGGCAGAGACAGTGGCAGTGGCACCGGTGGAGGCAACATGGACACCTCGTCCTAAGTTGTCAGAGACCGCAGAGAGCAAATGGAAGGCTTGCACCCGTGTGGGTAGGTAGCATGTAATTCTCCCAACAAAGTACTGCATTTGTTCGGTCCGTGCAGCTTCCCCCTTGCTAACGCATTCCACCAACGTGAGTAGTGTTCTCTTTTGATTCCTATACTGCGTCAGTAAGGTTCTCACATCTCTTTATTGTGTTACTTTGGATTGTAGGCTTGCTGCCTATTGTCGTGTGGTGTCTGCGGGTCTCGCTTGTGCCGTTCTTGAGACGATGAAACACGCTAGTCTGACCTGCTGTTAACTTACGTGTTGCCGTATGCTGCAGCTCCATCCGCCACCGCTGCGACGCCAGCCCCAACTTCATCTACACCGGTGGCACCGCCCCAAACTACTCCAGCTGTTTCTGCAGCACCAGCTCCGACGTCTGCTACTCCTGCTGCTGGCGGGACTCTTACAACGGCGGATCTGCAGCGCGCGATGGCTTCTTTCCAGCAGCTCGCGGTATTAAGTGTTCCTCGTCTCCGTTTCTCTGTGATGGTATCGATATCTAAATGATTTCTTGGTACCAATTTGCATAGCAACCGAAGCCGGTGTCCCTGACCAAGCTTCTTAGCGCTGACAACATGAGGAGCGTCCTTGATGATCCAGCATGTGTAGAGGCGCTACTTCCGCACTTGCCGGAAGTCTCCCAGACCCCCGCCGAGCTTCGTGCAACGGTGAGTTTGGCAGTACGAACTCGTGCAACCAGTTCTTACAATCTCTCTTGCCTGTTACTCTCTTGCATTTCGGCTTGTACATGTAGTTGCGTTCTCCTCAATTGCGTCAGAGCATTGGCTCGCTAGTGAGCGCTCTGCAGACCGGAAACTTCAACGCGGTTATGGCCAATTTCGGACTGGATCCTGCTGCAGGCGCTGCCAAGCTCGCATTTGGCGACGGTAAGTTGAAGTCGTCATATCAAGATGGCCCGTAAACCAGGTCCAGTGTGTTTGACACGAGCTTCTTCTCTGGTTGGTATACGTCCAGGTGTGGGCGCCCTACTTGCCGCGATTCAGGCGTGGGCAGACCAACAAGACACTACAATGGCCACTCCGAGCGATCAGAGCCAGGCAAACAAGTAAGTAGCGTCACGGTTGACACCATTTTGGAGCCTCGCTTAGTATCAGAAGGAATAATTCCTGAAAGATGAATGAACACCGCAACTAGGAATGCTAACACAGCAGCACTAATTTCCAGACATTGTAAAATGCCCGCATTTGATATCATTTTCCGCGGCGTGGATACGGCTGCCCCTGAAACTGAAGCTCTTCACCTGTCTGGGCCTTGAGTTCGTTTGCGAGTTTCTGCGTTTGCAGTGTTACCGCATCGATATTGTTTCGAACCTACGCCACCACCATAACACAAAAATCGTTAGACACTTAGACCAAAAAAACAAGGCAGAAACTATCACACAAGACATACCCAGTCGACGAACACACATGGAGACAGGCCATCAAACTCACGAATCGAGGCTTTCAGGGGTGGAATCGTTTCTGAATTTGCGTCAGTTTCGCCCCCGTTCGACGGCTTTGGTAGTGCGGCCACAACCGCAAATTCGGACGGTGTAAGCCACTCGTTTGGCCGCAATTCACCGCGTTCAGCGTACCCAGACAGCGCAAGTTTCATGCGTTGGCGTATCGCGACCAGCGGAGTTACCCGTTCCCAATGCTCTAGAGCTGACAAGAACGCATCGGCATCTTGAAGAGTTGATAGTCGTTCTAGCATCGTCAGTTTGTTCGAGAAGGGGAATTGTAGCACACGCCAGATGACCTCCAACCGAGCGTGAAGACTTAGAGCATGACCTGTCAAAGTATTTCCCGCTGAACGACCAGCCCCGCGGCTTGGCCGACGCTGTACAGGTGTCGGTCTCTTGCTCTTGCCATGTTTTCTATTGCCATTGCTAACCCGCCGTTTTACAGACACCAAACTCATAGTGCTGAGCGCAGAGAAGGAGGTTCGGCTACTGTCCACACTTTCCAAGTCGCTGTCAGCATAGTCCGTCCCGTCCTCCACGTCCTCACCCATTTCACTATCGTCTTCATCGTCACCTTGAGCGCACCCTCCTTCATCGAAACGGTCGTTTGCTTCGTTGCGCTCTTCGTCTTCCTCTTGAATCGTATCAACTTCATCGCCAGAAGTGGTGCCTGGAGGTAAATTCCATGCCCAAGTCTGGGCTGAAAATCTTCGAGAAGCTATCCGAGCTTCAGAATGGCGGCCGGTTGCGTGACTGTCGAGATCAGCACGTTGAGCTCCGATAAGAGATTCCTTTTGCCGCCCGTGCCTCGAGATCGGCTGGGACGGATTATCCATTATTTTCTGTCCCAACACCGATACTCGGGCACGAGAGCCAAGCCGCGAGTGTGTCGGTGGCGTGGTAGATTGTGCTTCAGGGGTGTCCCCCATCGCCATGAAAACGGGCAGCGCTGGTTCTGAGGCGGAAATTCCTAGTGCAAGGGAATGAGCTTCAGTTTGAAATGGTTGTTGGTTCCCTCGAGACAGAGACCTTCCACTGGGTGGTAGAGACACTGTGGAGCTAGCTCCTGTCATTATTTTTGCTGGGGCAGTCTGTGGCATTAATGACAGGCGGGCTCTCCCCACAGGTCTCACCGCTGCAGCTGCAGTGCGTGTTCGCTTCTCGCTCGCAAGGAGTTGCTTACGAATTCGCGTCTGTAGCTCTGCGTAGAGCTCTTTATCACGCTGTTGCTGATTCTTGGTAGTCTTCTCGATATCCCCGGCACTTACAACTTCATTTTCCTTGTCACTCCGCGGCGTCGTCCTACACTTGAGCCAAGAGGACTGCTGGGTATTTAAGCGCTGTCGGAGGGCTGGGGAAATGATGCCCAAACAAGCGCAAGTATCAAAATGACCAAGCGTATCCCAACGCTGGCGCTCGCCGCTCCCACGAACAGCTTCAGCAGCTCGGGCACCTACTGCTTGGTAGCTGGCGGAGCGTTGTGCCCATTCATCTGCTGGGTCCAACAACCGTGCATGCTCCATGTCGGCCTCAGCGCTGTTTACGTTAACGCTGGGGGTCATCTTGCCGAGGGAGGGTCCGCCTGCTGCCAGGAGCTGCACGATCTGTGCAACATGTGGATGCCGCACATACAAATCTCCCTCACTGGCACTGGTGTAACCCGTGCCGCTGTTGAAACCAACATCCTCTCGAGCCACTAGTTGAGACGTACTTAAAGGCGGTGCTAACCCACCACGGCGCGAAAGCATCCGTCCAGTCCCTAGACTTTTGTTACCATTGCCAGTTGTAGTGTCTTGTTGGCATGGCGACAACATTTCCGCTGTCTGATTATTCTTGTTGGTCCTCTTGCTGGGACTATCGTCATCATGACGGAGCGCAGGAAGTTTCGGGGCACGGACCGGTTTTCGCTTTCTAAGCTTAAGCACCGCTGTATCAGCAGTTGCCGATGCTTCAGATTCCTCAGCTTTTGCCCGACTCAGCGGCCTCAATAACTGACTGAGCTTGCGAGACGGCTTGACAGCTGCACTTTGACTGGACCATGCTCGATTAGTCATCGTGGACGACGTGGGGAGATGTAGCACCTCGCGCATGGCTTCATCACGCAGTCGATCTAGCTTACATCGGCGCTGCAAATCCACCAAACACAGCGTCTGCGCGCGTTGTATGTTGGCATTCGAATCGAATATGCCATTAGCATCAAGTGCCTTTGTGATGCGTGCAAAATTTGCATCCACGTCGCTGGCGATCTGCCGGATCTTGCTCTGCATAGCCAACATTACCCTCTCGCGGTCTTCCAGTGACAGCCTCTGCAAACTTCGATCGGCTGGCTCCGCTGAAAAGAGAGCTACTCCCCCCCCCCCTGTGTTCGCCCGCGCTTCAAAATCTCTCATTTTGTGGCTGAGCACGACGTCGGGTAGATGCGTTTTCTCGCCAGCACTACTATTTGCAGTCGATGCACGATGCAATTCACCCGTGTCACCCAAAGTTGCTGTCGTTGAAGTTTCAGCAGCTGGAGCAGTTGCGCTCCGTCTTGCCATCGCTCCTGCTGGACCTGAAGCAGTCGACTCTTTTGACTCCCTGGTGAAGATCGAGACACCATCTTTGGCGGCGTTGGCGCGACGCTGTGCACGCTCAATCCGATCTCGCAGCTTCGCCGGCAAACGAATGGGCTCTAACGACTGGGACGCACGTGTATCGACGAGCAGAATCGACGTACAGGTATCGGAAAAGGGTCGACTGGCTGCTCGATCGTCGATCATCTTGCTTACCATCGCTTGAAAGAGAACATGAGCGCACGAACGAGAATAGGCGAACGAGCGAGCGAGACACAACGACAGAAAAGTGTGACGTACCAACTGAAAATAGCTCGTCGTGCTTGCTTATCACTTGCTTTGCCGCCGCCGGTGCTGCCCAAGGCTTACGACGACAATCCACCCACCCGTACAGCTCCAACATCACTGCTTTAATTTCTTTACAAGGCAAAATTGATTGATAACTCGGGTTGGGCGTTAGCACCATGACTTTTTCAGACAGTGACAACGCGCTACCAGCGCTGCGCTCCTGAAAAAACTGGGGTGCTGACCTGTTGTAGTCGCTGCCGTTGTTGCTGCTGCTGCTGCTGCTGCTGGTCGAGGGAGAAAGGAGCTGGCGGCGGAAGTGTTGTGGAGGCTGAATGGTACTGAAGTCCGTGACCATGGTCGTGGCTGTGTACATTAAGGGGCTTTAGCGGAAGTTCTGGCGAGAAGGTGTGGCGCGAGTCATCGCTAGCCGGGTTCTCGTGAGTGCTCATCGTACTGGCCACAGGTTGCGGGTGCTGGTGGTGAATATGGGGCTGCAAAGGGAATGCAGAGCGGGTTTCCAGCAACGGTTCCACCCCGTAGCTATGGCCGTGACCGTGACCATGACTATGGCTGTGACCCACACTACAGCCGTCCATAACCGCTGACCGCTCAGTTCCAACATTTTCTAGCCCCGTCGTGGCAACCACCTGAGGCTTTGAAATCTGCACTGACAGGAACTTGTCGAGCCGTGCATGGCGCCGAAAGATATCTTGGGTATGCTGGAGCACACGCTGCTCGTCAGCCGAAGATGCAACCTCTAGGTGCAACGTGGCCACGCTCATGTCGCCGGCGTGATGCCAGATATTCCATTGAGCAATACGCTCTACGCCTGGCACCATCGTTTGCACGTCATGCAGAGCCGCATTAACGTTGCCTTCCATCTCCTGGGGTGCACCTTGCAGTAGTTGGCGAGCCGTATCACGCAGCAGAGGCAGCGTACTGCCCAAAATCAACAATGAAATCAGGGCCGAGGATGCCGAGTCGGCCACGTGCCACTCGTACAATTGAATCAGCACCGACGAAATGATCACGCCCACACTGCCCAGCGTATCGGCCAACACGTGAAGGTACACACCATACATGTTACTGTTCCCACCATGGTGACCGCCTTCGGAGGCATCTTCGCCATGGGCCTGGTGGTGGCGGTTGCCGTGACTGTGTCCATGGCCACTACCGCAGCCTCCAGAGTGCTCTGGATCACCTCCATGGCTGTGGCTGTGACCATGTACGTGATCGTGGAAGAAGAATAGACCGACTAGGTTCACAAGGAGTCCAGCCGTTGATGTGAGCAGCAAATGGTCCGTTGTAACCTCAGGTGGATCCATGAAGCGTGACGTCGCTTCAGTTAGCAGGTGGAACGACACGACAAGCAGTAACAATGAGTTTAAGAAGCCCGAGAGGACCTCTACACGACCGTAGCCGTACGTAAACTTTGCGTCAGGTGGAAGCTGACCGATGTAGGATGCCACGAGGCCAATCATGAGTGCGCCGTTGTCAAATAGCATGTGTCCAGCGTCACCCATGAGCCCGAGCGAGTTCGTGTAGAGCCCGACGCCGAGTTCCACGAACATGAAGGCAACATTAACCGACAGGAAGATCAGCATTTGGCGTGAGGCGCGTCGTGACCACAACACACCTAGAATGTGGCTCGCCTCGGACAGCATGTCACCCTTGGAACCATACTCAGAGCTCGACCGGTATGTGTCCAGATACACTTCAGTGTCCGCACTGCCCCCAAACGATGCATCGACACGCCTCCAACGACCCACCAGCACATAGAGTATGAGACCACACGCCACTGCGCTCAGAACAGCACGCAACCATTGACGCTCCCACATTGCAACAACGATGGCCAGCATCATCCCCGTCGACGAGCACACGAGTTGAGCCTTCGCTTGACTCGCTGACGACAGCGACCTCAGCTTCCTCTCGAAGTGTTTAGCTGCAAATTGACCCACAGCGGCAGCAACCAGGTACAAAGTCCACGTGGACGTGCTCATGACGCCGCCATCGGCACTCGCTCGGTCGTTCGCAATCTGCTGGGCATGAGCGACGCTCTCAGGCGTCAGGAACGCCAATACAGCAGCGAGACCCATTGCCCCCGCAGTGGACAGCAGCGTCTGCGGAGATGCGTCACCCTGTGCAGCGTCAGCTCTCAGCACGGACGACTCGGTGGCCAATTGCAGCCCCAGAGCCGCCCCCAGCAGCGCCAGAGTGTGCAGCAGAGCCCCGTACTCGTCTGCGTCGACGCCTGCCACCAGCAAGAAGCCCAGAAGCAGCAGCAACGCGCCGTTCTTGTCCCCAGTGCTAGTGCCACTGTGCCAGCTCTTGAGTTGCTGCAGCAGCAGGTCCACATGTTGCAGCAGGAAGGCAAAGAGCAGACCTAAGTGGCGCAGCGCCTGCACCGTAACGTAGAGTTTCGCTAGTCGTCGAGCAGCGTCTAAAGTTGCGCGTTGCGGCTCGAACCAATGGCGTCGGACGCGTCTTGAGTTGCGCGAAGTGTAGGCGACCGCCTGCAGCACGAGCTGAAGAAGCAGCAGCTGAGCCAGCGCGGAGAAGTCGCGCGTCGAGTGCAGCAGCAGGGAGCGCAGCAGGAGCAGAAGCAGCAGCGAGCAAGAGGCCGAAGCGGCTGCCGGCGCGGCGCCCCCACGAGAGCCGAAGGAGCCGCTGTCCGCTAGGTCCATTGCTTGATGATGTGGCAAAAGCGGAGACTAAAAAAAGTTAATCTTAGACTCAAAGTCGCTTTGATTGGTTGAAATGATTTTGGAAGAGCCCAGATTATAAACGTCCCGTTTGGATGCAGCAATTAGGGATGAACATCGAGCACCACATCCCAACGACGAAGGTCCTAACGCGTCGAGCTCTCCTCTCCAGTCGTTTCGGCCACCCATCTCCGGACGAGATTCGCCTATGCTTTGGGCTTCAGGCTCCAGTTCTTCGGTGATGCTGTTGAACATGTCTGTCTCGATGATTATTTCGAAAACCCTGGCCAGGGTGTGGTCATGCTGTGATTCTGTAATGGGTTATAGGTAATGTAAGGGGGGGGGGGGGGGCGATAGTTAGCACAACAGTAAGGTTTCTAGCACCGCCATCGTTGCACATATTAGGTGTGGTCGGTCGCTGTGTCCGCGTGTTGCCACTGGCAACTTGCCAGTGTATCATACACTGTATGGCTGTTGCCTTGTTCTAATACGGAAACAGCTTCAACGTGTTGTCCAATCAAACGCAAGTTGAAGGCGTTGAAGTGACGCAGATGAGACTTTCCTTTTTAGACCGTTATGCACAAATTTGCGGATTCTCTCCCCCATTAACGCATACTTAAGTATTGGTCCCAATGGCGTCCATTGGACTCAACGTCGTGGTGCTCTCAGCGTGCGCACTCAGTGCGGTTCAGGTCTTTTTTGCAAGTTGTTACGGAGTGTAATCCTCTCCTAGTTGTGTGCATTTTTGCAAGCCCTTTTGGTCAAACGACATGTTCGTGCCTTTCGTGCCGCCTTTCCTCGATCGTTCGGACCGTTTCCCTCAGCTGAGCTCGAAGCGGCGGACGAAACTCCTTGTGCTAGAAGGGTTCATTCCCCCTCGAAGTCCCAGGCTGCGATCAAGGCCTCGCTTCAAGATGTACACTTCTCCTTTTGCCACAAAGGACCTACTTGGCCGCACGACTCGCTTGCTCTCCAAGACTACTCGACTTTCCTCAGAATGCTCCCCGTCAAGTACCTGGTGGCGTTGATCGCTGTTTGCGCCTCTCACGCGTGTGTGGTGAGTGCTGGGGGCTACAGCCTCCCGGACTACACGGACTCGACCGACACGCAGGTCCCAGTGGTGTACACCACTGCCACGGAATCTCCTGTCCAGGAGGAGCAGTTGGTACTTACTCCAACCGTAACGGAGACGCCATGTCCTGAAACGGAGGAACCAACAACAATGCCTCCAGTAGAAGAGTCCGAAGTGTACGTGCCTACTCCGACGGCTACGGAAGCTGCGACCGAGACGCCGTGCCCTGAAACGTCCGGACCCGAGACAGTGACGGAGATGCCAACTACAATGCCTCCAGTTAAAGAGTCCGAAGCGTACGTACCTACTCCGACGGCTACGGAAGCTGCGACCGAGACGCCGTGCCCTGAAACGTCCGGACCCGAAACAGTGACGGAGATGCCAACTACAATGCCTCCAGTTAAAGAGTCCGAAGCGTACGTACCTACTCCGACGGCTACGGAAGCTGCGACCGAGACGCCGTGCCCTGAAACGTCCGGACCCGAAACAGTGACGGAGATGCCAACTACAATGCCTCCAGTTAAAGAGTCCGAAGCGTACGTACCTACTCCGACGGCTACGGAAGCTGCGACCGAGACGCCGTGCCCTGAATTACCGACTCCTGCGCCTGAGACGGCGACGGAAACTGAATATCCCACGACGGAGACTCCGGCACAGGAAGAAGACTCGGGTGTATACGTTCCCACTCCCACAGAAACCCAGGAAATGCCCGAGACTCCGTGCCCAGTTATCACTTTGGTGCCGGAGACGTATGCCCCAGTGGAGACTGAGAACCAGGAGTCCACCACTTACACCCCGCCGGAGACTGCCGCCCCTGTGGTGTACACTCCGACACCGACTCCGGCTCAAACGACCCCGTGTCCGACGTTCACTTTGGTGCCCGAAACAGAGACGCCTACTCAAACCCAAGAATCATCGGAGTACACCCCAACACCTGCACCAACGACCCCGTGTCCAGTATTCACCTTGGTACCGGAAACGGCGGCCCCGGAGGTATACACCCCAGCTCCGACTCAAACCCAAGAATCGTCGGAGGCGTACACCCCAACACCTGCACCAACGACTCCGTGCCCGGAAATTACATTGGTACCAGAGACGGCTTCCCCAACTCCGACTGCGACGTACACTCAAAACGAAGAGTCTTCGACGCCGTATGCCACGACGCCTACGTCGCCCGTACCTGTAACTGATGTCCCATTGCCTCCTTTTACAGAGGCGCCAACGGAGACGCCCTGCCCAGAGACGCCGTCTCAGACTGAAGAAGCGGTCGATGTAACGGAGACCCCCTGCCCAACGACAGCCGCCCCAGAGGTCGAGACAACGACGCAACCGGAGGAAGCGGAAGGTAGCACTACCCAGGAGCAGGTGGTAACGGACGAAACCTCTGAAAATGTTGGCACCGTCGCTACCGCACCCGACACGACGGATGCCACTACGACCGACACGACGGATGCCATTACGACCGACGACATGGGCGACACGTTCACGGATGCACTGCCCTTGGAGAATCGCAATCTCCGATCGAACTGATTCCAGAGCGAACGAGGTGGTTTCGAGTTCGTTTTAGCTTTGTTTTTCGCATCTTGCGTATACCTGTAGGACCAACCCGCTGGCGCCGTCTTACATCCCTGGTTTTGCATTCTACAGATCAAACGTCTCCGCACAATGCAAAAAAAATACAATTCACATGAGACTTTTGCCTACACAAACGCTACTGTGCTGCTTCTGGATTCCAATCTTTTCAGCACGGGCCGGCGGCCCACAATACTACAGCAATGCAGCAGCAAATCTCACATCGTCGTCAGCGCTACTCATCAATCGCATCGATTAGACTCACTTTTAATTTTAATTCACTTCAACATGCCGCTCAATCTATTGGAAACCGCACACGAAAGCCGCAAAAGTCTCCATTCCGCCGACGACCAGTGGCTGCTTGGCATCAATCATCTTCTCTCATTCTCCAATTTGCATCGGAGCCGCATTGTCACCTAGATGGACACTGCTCACTACGTCGGAGTTCCGCCCACGCCGAACTCCGGCCCCAGACCTGACACCGATGGTGCCAAACGCTCCAAGAAACTGCGTTTGGCCGAGCGATATGCTCAAGAGGAGCCCTTCCGAAGCCGCGCCAACCCCTTGCAACACGCGTCGCTGCCGTCCGTGATATCGGCCCATTGGCTGCAGCCTCTCGTGTCGCTGGGCGCCCAGAAGGTGCTGGAGAAGGAGGACAATTGGGCTATTGCTCCCCAAGACTCATCCGCCGCTCTGCATGAACGCTTTCGCCGCCACTACACGCCAGAGAAGCAGGAGCTGCTCAACCTGCCGCACGTGGCGGTAGGCTTTCTCAAGACGTTTCGGCGGCAGATCGTGATGATCATCGTCAACTACTATGTCTACATGACAGCGATGGTGCTGCAGCCGTTTATCGCCAAGGCCATCTTACAGTTTCTGGACGATGAACCGAACGTCTTCCACGTTGACAATGGCTACGTGCTCGTGGCACTCATGGTGAGGGTCTCCTTCGTGGGCATCACGTGCCTCAACTATGGCTTCTTCCTCTCGTCGCGAGTGGGCTCCAACATGCGTGCCATCACGATGGACATTGTCTACCGCAAGGCTCTGCGTCTCTCGTGTATCGCTCGGCAGGCCTACACCTCCGGTGAGATTACGACGTTGATGAGTGTGGACTCGGAGCGCGTTTTCTTCGCAGTAATTAACGGCCCGTGGATTCTTGTCGCGCCTCTATTACAGTTGTTCTGATCGGGGTCATGTTCGGTGGCGTCTCGGCAGTCTGTGGAGCTGCGCTGCTGGCCATCGTGCTGTACACTTCGATGCAACTGGCCGATCACATCGGTCTCGTCCAGAAGGAACTCTTGTCTATCGCTGAAGAGCAAGTCAAAGTGACGTCCGAGGCGCTGCAGGGCAATCGGGTCATGAAGTTCTACGCATGGGAGGAGTCGATCGCTAGTCGAGTCGAGAAAATCCGAGCGGCGGAGATCAAGTCGTACCGAAAGTTCCACTACCTGCAGATCACGAATACGATTCTGCTCTTCCTCACCCCCGTTTTCCTAGGGGGCTTGGTCATGGGATTTACGTCGGTATGAACGGGACCATAAGCGTCACAGACGCGTACACAATCATCAATGTCGTGAACATTACGCGGTTGGCTGTGAACATGTTCCCGCTCGCAGTCGCCTCACTTTCCCAAGCCGCTGTGACGTACCGACGTATGGACGCATATCTTGGCAGTGATGAAGTCAAGGGTTCCACTGCCTATAACGCCACAAGTCCAAGCCTTTTAATTCACGATACGGGCTCCAACGATTTATCAGCAGCGGGGGCCATTTCGGTTCGCAACGCGCACTTTAGATGGTCCTGACGTCGTCATTGTTAGTCCTGCTAATCCCGATGCAGTTGTTGACGAACACGTTCACCCAGCACATGTACACGAGTTCTCGCTTGAAAGTGTGAACCTCGAGGTCGATGCGGGGTCTCTTGTCATGATCGTTGGGACCGTAGGATGCGGAAAGTCGAGTCTGCTCAACGCACTTCTGGGTGAAATGATTCAAGTTGGCGGCACTGTGAACGTCTGCGGCGGACTATCCTACGTGAGCCAAGAGTCGTGGATTCGGAATGCTACCGTGAAAGACAACATCCTGTTTGAGGAGAAGTTTGACGCTAGCAGGTATGCTGCAGTGCTGGAAGTAGCAGTTAATACGCTCCGATTTACACAGCAGCGAGGCATATGAGTTGCAGTTGATGACTTCAAGTGCAGCAACGAATGGCGTTAGGTCTTGATCGTGCAGAGTAGAAGGTGGAGAAGAGAGGTGAGAAGGCACTTGTCTTGAGTGGGGCAAATTCCAAAGTGATTCATTCGCTCTTACCCAACCACCACTCTTACATGCAAACGTACCACACGCTAGGGTACGAGGAGGAAAGTCCAAGGCACAAACACCCCCTTTGGCCTAACTGCCGCAACGGGTAGCAGGTCGATTCCAGTCATTACTGATAGGCTTTGACAAGAGCGTGAGTTTCTTGGAACTAGAGCCGAAAGGCTCATAGAAAGCGACACAGTTGGCGCAGGATCTTCACGCTCTCCCAGACGGCGACCAAACCGAAATTGGTGAGCGAGGCATCAACTTGAGTGGCGGTCAGAGGCCCGAGTTGCCATCACTAGGGCGGTTTATCACTCGAACTATGACGTTTTGATTCTGGATGATCCGTTGAGCGCAGTGGACCCGCACGTCGCCCACGCAATTTTCAGTCAATGCATCATGGGCCTTGCACGGGAGAAAACCCGCTTGCTGGTGCTGAACAGCCACTACAACCTCCTCAAGCACGCAGACAAGATTATTGTTGTTCAAGACGGTCGCATTGCCAGCGACGGTACGTATGCAGATACTTTGGCTCAATTTTCAGAGTTACAGTGCAGTGGTGACGCCCTGGACAAACTCGAGCAAGACGTGATTGATGAACACGAGGATGAGGAGGCCGATAAGGTGAATGCTTCAGCACCTCCGCCAACTGCGACTCCTCTGAAGAAGGACGATCACCTAGTACCCGACCAACATAAAGTTGAAGGGGACGGAGCTGGTTTGATCAGCACCGACGACCGTGTGAAGAAGAGAGTGAGTGGCCAGACTTACATGTCGTACTTCGACGAGACCGGGTTCAACGGAGTTCTTGTCGTGCTTACGATCACCACGGCATACTTTGCAGGCCAAGGAATGTGGGTAGTAGTCGACTGGTGGCAAGGCCACTGGGCTAAGGAGATGGAAAGCGCGTCAACCGACTCGAGCTACTCTGAACTGGAGTACGGCTTGTGGTACTTCGGGTTCATTGTTGTTTGCGCGCTTGTGACTGTCGGACGAGGTTTGCTCATGATGGAGTCCTGCATCCGCAGCTCGAAGAGCCTGCACAACGAATTGTTCCGGCGCGTGCTAAGCGCTCCGGTAAATCTTTACTTTGACATGACTCCTGTAGGGCGAATCCTCAACCGATTCTCCAACGATCTCGATCAAATGGACTCGGTCTTGCCCCAGCACTACCAGTCCCTTTTCCAGTTAGGAGTCTTAGTCGGGTGTTTGGTGGTCTGCGTGTTGGCTTCGTTCTGGGTGGGAGTGTCGTATCTGCCGATGCTAGTGATTTTTGTCATCACCGGCGTGTACTTTAAGCAGACTTCTCGTGAGGTGAAGCGACTGGAAGGTGTGACACACTCGCCTGTGTTTAATCTGTTCGGAGAGACCTTGAACGGCCTGCACACGATCCGGGTGTTCAAAATGCAAGAAACGTTTATGGAGCTCAACAAGGCGGCAGTCGACGACAACACCTCGTTCTACTTCACGTATTGGGCCGCTGGTCGCTGGCTTGCGATTCGGTTGGACTGGTTGTCGGTGCTCGTGATTTTCGTGGTAACTATCTATCTCGTCACGTCAAAAGGCGAGACGGACTCTGTCGTTGCCGGCATCTCGCTCACATACTCGTTGATGCTGACATCGATGATCCAGTGGGTTGTGCGAGCGGTTGGCTTGACGGACAATGCAATGACAAGTGTGGAGCGATTACTGTATTTCCGCAACATCCCCGTCGAGAAGGACAGAACCGACTGCGTACCGATTAACGGAGCTGCGTGGCCTGCGCGAGGTGCCATCCGTTTTGACAACTTGTGCTTGAGATACCGCCCGGACTTGCCGCTGATGCTCCGAGGTGTCAGCATGGACATCCAACCGAGGGAGAAGGTCGGCATCTGTGGTCGAACGGGAGCTGGTAAGAGCTCGCTCATGATCGCACTGTTCCGCATCTGCGATTTCCACAGCGGATCGATCTTCATTGACGATATCGACATCAAAAACGTGCGACGTCACGATCTCCGCCGTGGTTTGGCCATTACCCTCAAGACCCGGTGCTCTTCAGCGGAACTCTGCGCGATAACCTGGATCCATTCGGAGACTACATGGACGAAGCCATTTGGTCCGTACTGCAGCAAGTGCATTTGGCGGCCACAGTCTCGAAGTGGGGCACTGGTTTGAACTTTGTTGTCTCGGAACGAGGCGACAATCTGTCGGTAGGCCAACGACAGCTACTGTGCATTGGTCACGCGCTTCTGAAGGATAGCAGGGTCGTCGTCCTTGACGAAGCTACCGCCAATGTGGACACGGCGACCGACCGCCTCATTCAAGCAACGATCCAGGAGACTTTCACCGACAAGACGGTGCTGATCATCGCGCATCGGATCAATACGATCTTGCATTGCAACAAGATTGCCGTCATGGATGCTGGTCGCGTCGCGGAGTTCGGAACACCTTCATCCCTGTTGCAACAACCAGGCTCGATATTTGCTTCTCTTGCGAACAGCTCAGGACACCATTGAACCTGCGTTGAGTAGTAGTATAACACTCGAAAGGAACGAGACCTTGATGCATGTTTCTTTTCCCACACTTGTCTGTACAAACGAAAGCTCCCACAAATACAATTGCTTACCCATTTGCGGTACCTACTCGTCGCTAGCCTTAGAAATTTTCGGCTATGACATTCGCGAGGCCGTTCGCTTCACAAGCGCTGCAAAAGCCGAGTTCGATCTCGCCAGAAGTTCCGACGGTGCGGCAAACTCCGCCACGCGACCAGCATCCATTACAGCGATCTTGTCGCAGTGCAGGATGGTGTTGATACGGTGCGCGATAATGAGCACAGTCTGCTCCACGAACGTCTGCTTGATGGTAGTCTGGATCAGGTCGTCCGTGGCCGAGTCGACGCTGGCTGTGGCCTCGTCCAACACCATGATCTTGCTGTTCTTCAGGAGTGCACGGCCGATGCATAACAACTGCCGTTGACCGACCGACAGGTTGCCACCAGCCTCGGACACCACAAAATCCAATCCAGCACCCTACTTGGTCACTGCGTCTGCCATGTGCACCTGCTGCAGCACAGCCCACATGTCGATGTCTGAGTAGGCCCCGAACGGGTCTCGTAGAGTTCCGCTGAAGAGCACAGGGTCCTGTAGGATGATAGCCAGACCTCGTCGAAGGTCACCAAGCCGCACTTGTTGAATATCAATTCCGTCGATCACCACACTCCCGCTATCGAACTCGCAAATGCGAAACAGCGCAATCATGAGCGAACTCTTTCCAGCACCCGTCCGCCCGCAGATACCAACCTTCTCGCCGGCGGCTATGTTCACGCTCACACCGCGTAGCACGAGCGGAAGTTCTGGTCGATACCTGAGGCAAAGGTTGTCGAACTTGATAGCGCCTTGAGAAGGCCAAGCAACGTTGTTGATCGGGAGGCAGTCAGGGCTATCTTCTTCAACGGGAATCGTACGGAAGTGGAGTAAGCGCTCCACGCTTGTCATCGCGTTGTCTGTGCTGTCGACAGCGCGCACGGTGTTCTGCATCGTGGATGTGAGCATGAGCGAGTACGTAAGCGAAATACCCGCCACCACGGGCGAGATTTGTCCCTTCGTGGCTACGAGGTACATCGATACCACAAAGATGACCACTACGGGGAGTCAATCCAGACACACAGCTAGCCATCTTCCAGCGGCGCAGTACGAAAAGTATGCGGCGGTGTTTTCATCCACCACTTTTTCACTGATTTCCGCGAAAGTATCCTGCATGTTGAACGCGCGGATCGTCTGCAGTCCTGCCAGCGTTTCACCAAACAAATTGTACACGGGCGAGCGCGAGACTCCTTCCAGACGCTTCACTTCACGTGAAGTCTTGTTGAAGTATTGACCCGTGAACACGAACACCACCAGCATCGGAATATAAGCAACACAAATCCAATAGGACGACACTGCCGAAACAACCAAGCTGCCCACTGACATGGCCACATTCTGGAACATCATTTGATACTGCTGCGGCAAAACCGAGTCCATCTGATCGAGGTCATTGGAGAAGCGATTGAGGATTCTCCCGATAGGCGTCACGTCGAAATATCGATTGATAGGAGCGCTTAGCACGCGTTGAAACAATTCATCGTGCAGGTTCTTGGCACTTCGGACGCACGCCTCCGTCATCATAAAGCTGCGTCCAAGCATGAGAACCGTGCACAGTACGATAAACCCCAGATACCACATGCCAAAAACCGTTCCGGAGTATGTCGGATCCACGCCTGTCCAAGTCATGTTTGACGCCCAGTGTCCTTGCCACCAGTCCACGAGAACTCGCACGCCTTGACTTACTAAATAAGCCACCACAAGTACCAGCAACACGACGATGCCGTTGTGACCCGTTTCGTCAAAATATGCTTTGTAGACTCGCCCACCCACTGTCCCTATTGCGCGGTCTTCCGCTTTGACTAAGCGCGCTGTGTTGGAATCCGTTTCCTCTTTCCCAATCGCTTTCTGCATCGACTCAACATCTGTAGTTGTCGCTGCGCATTCTTCCATTTGCTCATACTCACGTTCTGCACTCGTGTTATCTCTCCGATCCGATTTATTCGCTGGTTTGTTCTCATAACGAAGATCAGGGAAGCGTATCACCACTTCGTCGTAAGTGCCATCGCCGACGATCTGTCCATCTTGGAACACTATAATCTTGTCCGCCTGCGCCAGTAAGTCGTAGTGGCTATTAAGCACAAGTAGACGTGTCTTGTTCTCAGCCAAGCCCACGATACCCTTGTCGAAGATCGCATGAGCCACATGCGGATCCACCGCGCTCAAAGGATCATCCAGGAGCAAAATGTCGTACTGCGAGCGATAGAACGCCCGGGCAATAGCGATGCGTGCTTTCTGTCCTCCACTGAGGTTGATCCCTCTCGCACCGATTTCAGTCTGGTCACCATTCGGAAGCGCGTGCAGATCCAGAGAAAGTTGCGAAACCGCCAGCACGCATTCGTACCTCTCGATATCAAATGCCGACTCGAACAGAATATTGCTCCTAACACTCGAGTTGCGGATCCACGGCTCTTGGCTCACGTACGAGATGCCTCCGTGAACTCGAAGCTCACCCGATCGTAAAATCATTTCTCCCAGCAACGCGTGGAGAAAACTGCTCTTCCCCGACCCGACAGTCCCGACGATCATAACCAGAGAACCTGGCTCGGTGTCAAGGCTCAAACCTTTTAGCGCAAAGGTGCTGGAGTCAGATAACAACACTTCCGACGGTGCTGCTGTGCTGCTGCTGCAGTCCACGCTGACGTCGCCCATTTCCACGGTTAGACCACTAGCCCCGCTTGACAATGCCGGCCACTCCGCCCGCGCATTCTGGATGCGAATGCGCCCCACATCACCAGTGGACACACCCTCTGGCGCCTTGAATTCGTCGCTAGCCATGAACTCATCGATGCGACGGAAGCTGCTCCGCGCTTGCGAGAGCGCGGCCAGCGCGGCAGTGAACTCATTGACGACGGCGCGGCAGATGTTGACCAGCGCCACGAGCGTGAACGCGTCGGTCACGGAAATGGCGCCGTGCAGCAGCACGTAGAGACCCAGCGTCGAGCCCGAAAGGAAGACGGGGGTGAGGAAAGCAATGCAGAGTTCGAGACCATGTACACATGAAGCGTTCGAAAGAGACTGACCTCGGTCGCGCGGATCTTCTGGACGCGGTTGGCGATGGATTGCTCCCAGGCGTAGAACTTCATGACGCGCACTCCTTGCAGCGCCTCGGACGTGACCTTGACGTGTTCGTCCACGACAGTGAGCAGCTGGCGTTGAATGGCGGAGATCTGTTTGGCCTGTCGGACAGAGAGCGTCAAGACAAGCACAAGCACTGCGACGCCACAGAACGCCGACGCAGCGTCGAACAGTAGGCCGATGAGTGCGAGACACACGACGAAGCCTAGCGGGGCCACGACGAGCCAGGGCCCCTGCATCATGGCGCTGAAGACCCATTCCGCGTCCACACTCATGAGTGTCAGCACTTCCCCCGTCGTGTACTGCTGTCTGGCAGCACTGGAGAGCCGCAGACTCTTGTGGAAGATGCAGCTCATGACGAGCGAGCGCATGTTAGTGCCGACTCTAGACGACAGGAAGAAGGCGAAGTTGCGGCACGTGATGGCGACCACCGAGACGGCGGCCATGGGCGCCACGAGCGAGTATCCGTTGGACACTTGGAAGACGTTGACGCAGCCGTGGAGGAAGTCCAGCAGAGTTTGCGCCACGTAGGACTGGAGGGCCATGGCCGCGATGTAGAGGCAGTAGTTGACGAACACCAGGAGCAGCGGGCGGCGGAAGACGCGCAGGAAGGCCACGGCCATGGGCGAAGGGCGCATAGGCTCGTAGAACACCGAGAATCGACGCTGTAGGACGCGGCACGAGTCAGACACGCAAACAGGCCACAGGTCGGCGAAGGAGAGCGGCTGACGAGCGGCTGGAACCACAGCACCAGCAGCTGGGACACCAGCGACGCCGAGTTCAGTGGGTTGGTGCGCGGAGTAGCCGATGGAGAGGGAGGCGCATCCACATAGGGTGCAGGGAGAACCATGGTGGGGCGGCGTAGAGACACTTGCGCGGGACGGAATCGGTTGGCAAGTGGCTGGCAGGCAGGAAGCTTCAATCGTGTGGGACCGGCGCTTGTTGTTGAGTGTATTTTTACTTGAGAGTGAAGGTTGATTGTGATCAGTGACGATGACCTGGTGCGGTCGAAATGGGGAGCTGCAGAGAGCAGTGGAAGTTTGGCTTGTGTCGAGTCTTCAGTCCGTTAGCCGAAGCAAAGATCTCCGATCGCTCCCAGTGAAGACGCCGCAGCTCCCTCGTGACAGTCCTGTCAGTTCCAGTGTTCCAGTGGGCTTAACATCGCCTTCGTTTGTTTGTAGGAGCTTGGGGTATCTGCGCCGAAAGACACTCGAGTCAACGTTGGTCGAGGCGTACACGTTTGTACTGCGTAGTAGCACTTTAACAACTTCAACTGGGCTCTGATTGGTCCGATTGCGTACACCAAGTATACATAGAATATCAGGTGGGTTCGAATCTCTCACTCAATAGAGAAAACGCAAGATGAACCTGCTGCAGGGCAAGAGCAACCAGTACCTGCGCGAGGCCATCCTGGAGGGCAGTGTGGAGAAGGCGCGGCGCTACCTGACGCTCAAGATCGGCAAGGCGGACGTGGCGGCGCTGACCGAGAGCGGCGGCTTCTCCATGCTGCACTGCGCCTGCCTCGTGGGCAACACCCAGATCGCCATGATGCTGCTGCAGTACGGGGCCGACGTGCTCGCCCTCACCGACGTACGACTACTATTACTACTACTACACGCAATTATTATAATGTCTGACTATACTATCCGGGCCTTCTAACCGACGACGTTTTGCTACCACTACTACCCCAGGACGGATACTCGGCTCTGGACCTGGCCATTTGGAGGGGCCACTTGCAGATTATCGAACTACTGCGATCTCAAGGCTGCGTGGCTCCCATGAAAGGTCCGGGCGGCACTGAGCTGTGGAGAGTAGTAGTATTGTAGTACTAATATTTATTATTTTGTTACTGCTACAGAGCCTGAGAGTCTGAATGGCAAAGTGATCTCCCACCTGGGCCGCAAAGCCACTGTGGTCTTCTTCGAGCCTTCTACGAGCATCCGCACAAGCAGTTTGCGCGGACTTTATTACGACGACAAAGGAGAGGCCAAGCTAGTGAACCTCTGGGCTGGCACGGACTACAAGATCATCGGCTCGAACCCGTACCACGAGGAACTGCGCAAGTTCGACTACCAGTACGCGGAGATCCCCGTGACGCTGCCCGAGGACTATGACGCCATGCTCCAGGGCGCACTTCAAGGAGCAGCTTTCTTCGACAATGACAGTGACAGCGAGAGCGACAACGAGATCGAAGAGATCGTGGAAGTCCGAGTGCCTCCTGGACCCTTGGGTGTGCTGCTGGATAGCGGCATTCAGGAGTGTGCAGTCGTCCACGGGTTCACTAACCTTTCGACTGGCGAGAAAGGACCCATTGAACTGCACGGTGACGTGTATCCGGGCATGTACATCATGAGCATCAACGAGACCAACGCGTCGTTGATGTCTCTGCAGCAGGTCACGCAGCTGCTAGGCAAACTTGCGCGCAAGGAAAAGCTCATTCGCTTCGCCGTCTTCCGTCCTGGATCGCCGCGCAACCGCAGCATCACGGACACTGCCTCCGAGGTCTCCAACCAGCGCTCTTCCGTCACATCCAATGCCTCACTTCCACCCCCCGTGCCGGCATCCGCCAAACCGCCAACGCCAAGCTCCGGTCTCGCGAGCTTCTCCTCGCGCTTTGCAAACCTGGCAGCCTCTGTCATGGACAAAAAGCCGCCTACTCCTCGCACCAGCATCACCTCGTCTGTTGATGCAGGCACCCCCAAGGCTGCCGAGTGTGCGCACTGCAGTATGCCCGCCACGGCACACAGCTCTGAAGACTGCCCGTACCGGTGAAGGCGATTTGTCAGACTAGTTCGGGACGTACGTCGCTCACTAAAGTTTGATCGTTGATGGACGTCACTTTCTTTATTTGTTGTGCTCTGGTTTCCTTAGACGCAGAGCTGTACACGGATGGACTCAGGTTCCCTCTTTTGCTAGCTAAATAATACGTTGGCGAATGCGAACCTCCAGGGAGGTCTAGAGCACCATGTAAAGCGTTCCCCGGAAAACGTCAGGCCCTGGCAAAGTCCAGGACGCAAGCGCGCAGTTCTGGTTGAAGAAATACTGCTTGCCTGTCGTTTGAGAGATCACTGACTGCCACCCCAAGCCCGTGCCGTCGGGGCTCTCACCGACATCCTCAAATGTCGAGTCCACAAGGTAGTCCACGAAGCTGCCATCGCCCATGGCTAGTGTCAAATTGAATAGACTTGTACGAGGCCCGCCACGCTGCTTCAAATGCTGCTGTGCGCGTCGAGCCGCGGGCGCCGCATTTCGGTCCAACAAGCTGACGAAGTTGGCCGCA
Organism: Phytophthora podocarpi; assembly: GCA_001314375.1. Taxonomy (NCBI): domain Eukaryota; phylum Oomycota; class Peronosporomycetes; order Peronosporales; family Peronosporaceae; genus Phytophthora; species Phytophthora podocarpi. The sequence goes on along the minus strand of LGSN01000277.1, from coordinate 12,859 downwards.
ATCTTGGCTGCACGGTCGGCATTGGCCTTGGTCTCAAATGTTGTGAGCGCGGCCATCGCTGTCTGTGTGCTGGCTGGAGTCTCCGTCGTCTCCTTCATTTCATTGCGAAGGTCACGCAGGTTCGCCGAAATTTGGTTCATGCGGTCCAGATGCACCTGTAGGTCCTCTACTTTGAGTGTCTCCTCCTCCGGTGCTGGAGCTGGGGCTGGAGGTGGTGCAGCACGAGAGCCGTTAGAAGCCACCCGAGTCTTCTTGCTGGCACTGGCACTTGCCATACTGTCCGTGAGCATATCTGCAACCCTCGGTGGCGGAGGCGGGGCACCTGTAGGCCGCGGCGCTGGGGCTCGTCTCGACTCACGACTGCGTCGTCTGCCAGATCCAACAACCAACTTCTTCGCCACTCTACGAACCACCATTGGCACCTCGATCTCCTCTGTGTCCACACTGAGCCGCGAAGGATTTCTTGCATTCTCAGGTTGGACTTCTTCAACATCAAACTCCTCCATCTCCAAGCTTCGGCGCGGTACAATGCCTACATTTACAGGCTGGACTTCCTCAATGACCAGCTCTTCCACCTCCACTTCTTCGAGCTCTATGCTGCGGCGCGGGACGGTGCGGAGATTCTCTGGAACCATTTCTTCTACAATGAACTCCTCCACCTGCACAGGAATGGGAGCACCAGCCTCCGATCTCCTACCGAAAGATCTACTCTCCACAATTTTGGAGTTTTCATCCACCGTAAGAAAGCTGGCTGAGTCCGAATCGCTCGACGCAGTGTCCAAGTTTGCATTCTCTTCTTCCGTCAGGAAGCTGGCCACTTCCACTTTGCGCACCGTCGGCATATCCATGTCCAGCGTCATAACTGTAGCCTGTGATAAAGATTGCCGCACAGCGTCCTGCCTGTGGCCTTCCGTGTTAAGGAAGTTACCAGCGTCGTCGTCGGTAAATTCCTCCTCCGAGTCGCTGTACTCTGCCAGCTCAGCTGCTTCAGCTTCATAATCCCTCTCAGCCCGCGTCGGCTGCTGAGTAAAGGTTTCCTTGTACTTCCCAATGCCAAGATCAAGCTCCACAGAGGCAGGCGCAAGAATACTGTCACCAAGCAATTGCTCTTCGACATCTAGCCGGTCTTCTTCATCTCCAGGTGACGAAGGTGATGTGGACGCCTTCGATAAGCGTTCGTTTTTGCCCATGGGCGAGGATGTCGGGCGGAACTGGAACATGTTGGGTACCTGTTTGCGCACTGTTGCAGATCCATTGCCACTGCCCCGGCTGCCATCTTCAACCGAGTCCTGCGAGCTTGTACCAGCAGTGGAGTCTGAGAGAAAGCTGCGTCGAGTCTCGTCCGAAGTCTTTCCTGCAGACACGTGCGAGCGCGCCAAGAACGAGCTGTTAGATGGTAGAGAACTGCGGATGCTGCCTTCCGAGCTGACACGAGAAATGTCGCTCTGTCGCGCAGACGATGCGCGTCGCGGCAACTCTCGGCTCTGCATCTTGCTGCTGCACTTGACACAGATGCGTGTTTTGCGCTTTCCTCCGGGCGCCGAAAGATCACTTGACCGCTGGTGCGCTGTCACGAGCTGGTGCACACTGCACTGGCTGCAGATGACGTCTCCACATGCCGCGCAATTGTATTTCTTTCGCACAAGAGAGAAGCTACGCGTGCACACAACACAGCAGACACGGCGGCTCAGCGGCACCATGTCCCTCGGTCCAGCGTACACGAGCATATCGAGGCGGCGCTGATTGATGTGGTCTCGTATACAAGCGGAGCGCATCGCTGCTGTGTCCACTATCTTGTGCACAAGCCAAGACGGCAGACGGTCTCCTAAGTCGTTGATCATCATTGTAGCAAATTCCAAGCTTCCTGGCGCTCGCTCACTCCACGTCTGCAGTGTCAGCGTCTTCGCGCGTACGAAAAGATGTTTGGTGTCACGGGGTGGGAGGACATCCAGGTCCACACTCTTGCTGAGGCGGTAGCCGATGCGGCGGCCGTCGCCATCTTCGAAGGAATCCACAAGCTCTACATACACGTAGTCACGGTGTTTGGCAACGGAGGGCGCCAGCGACCGCACGCAGTGCCACTTGACGCACACGAAGCGTTCTTCAGGCGTGCGTGGCACCAGCGTGTACAGCACCTGTCCGTCCAAAAACTCACTGGGGTTCACGGCGTTCTCGTGGTCTGCGAAGTCGGCGGTGGTCTCTGTAATGAGAAGGTCGCTGATCTCTCTGAATGTGGCGCTAACGTTGCATCTCCCCCTCACGGCTGCATCCAGCAAAGTGTCGCCCGGTCCGCTTCTCGCTCGATGGATCGTCACACCTTCTCTCGCTCGGCTGGGCGTCCAGCGCACGCGGCCGAAACCCAGGCTGAGGTTGTACGCGTCGTCCACTGACCTGTCAATGAAGTTCACGAGCGCTTCGACTCTCTCCGTCGAGAGCTCCGGCAGATGCTGCGCCATGTCACTGACCATGGACGACATACTCTCATCCCGCAGACTAGAGGGCGACGTGGCCGACGATGAGCGGGCGGACGGAGAGCGCGCCGAGAGCGACGAGGACGAGGGCACGAGTCTGGACGCGAATCCGCCCGAGCGGGAGGACGGCGAGGGTGCCGACGACGTCGACGACGAAGGCGAGCGCACGGACTTTTTGGGTCTCGGCTGGTTGCGATATCTCTGCTGTTGCTGCTGCTGGTGTGGGGCCTGCAGGGGGTCGAAGGGGTCGTCCTCCTCCTCCTCGTCTCGGTCCAGGTAGGGCGTGCGTCGACTACTTCCTGCGTTACCGCCGCCGCTGCGACTGCTGCTGTTTGTGCTGCGCGCGTTCGAGTCTGTGAGCGTCTGCCGTCGGCGTCGGTGCAGATTGAGCTTGGCGACGCTGAGCGCGGCGGTGAAGGTCTCGGAGGCGGCGGCACTCAGAGCCGAGACGGCGGACGGGGCTGAGCCCACGACGGATCCCCCCATGGGGGTGGAAGCGCCGCGCGGCGACGTGATGAAGGGCGCGTACTCGGGGCGCGGCATGCCGATGCTGCCGATGGGCCACTGCAGTCGCACTTGGTTGCTCCGAACTGAAGGCGAGAGAGAGAGCCTGCTAATGTACTGGGCCGAGGACCACATGGTGCGGTTAGGGCATCAGACGTGTACCCGGTGAAGCCGGGCCGGGGAAGGGCATACTGAGCGCCAGTGAACCGAGGTTGTCGGTTGTCCTGCAGCCATTTCACGGATGGTGTCGAGCTGACGACTATCCATAGACGTTGACGCCTTTGTGAAGTGCCTGTGGACTACAGAAACGGGCAAATCGGCACTGCCACAACAGCTTCGCCTTCGATGTGCCTGCGAAACAGGAGGCGACGTCGTGTTTGTGGCGTTCAGCGCAGCGCTGGAGTGGGAGTGCCAGATTCGCCGCCGACTTAACTCACACTAGTCAGCTCGACGACGAATACTATTATAGCAGCGGTGACTGCTGTGGCAATGTGTGAGAGTACTGCAGGGCTCTCCATAACTTCACAGCCTATACTGTACATGTATTATATTAAGGCACCTGTTGCTATCCCCGACTGGATGTGCACAATAGCCTTCCTACTGTGCCCGATTCGCTCTTCACTGCAATTGTATACATATATAGTGTATACATTCGGATAAAAATGAGTTGTAGGACACTAGATTTCTAAACTATCACCCTGCTCGCGCTCCGCGCAGACCCAAAAAACCTTACTAGAAAGACATGAACCCTACCGCGCTTCGCGTGGGGATCGGATGGCTTCGCTTGCTGGGCGCAATGCTTATGCTTGTCAGAATAAATGTATACAAGGAGATGTTCTAGTCGGGTGCAGCAGTCCCTCTTAAATTAATACGTTTGGGGTTACTAACACACGGTGCTGCTGTCAAGGTTGAGCAGCGGTGATTCGGGCCAGCCGCGGTTGCTGCTGCAACAACCCTCGCTCTCTCTGCTCTTGATATCATAGGATACCGCAGTGGTCATGACAGAGCTGGTCAAGGTGGGCAACAAACTCGTGCTTAATCGAGTCAAGCCAGCCGATCGACTGCGAGGGAGGGTTGCAGACAGCAGGCAGATTGGCAGTTGCCACTCGGTCATTGCGCCGACCGATGGCATGGCCAAGGCGATGCCAGCTGCAGCGAAGCGATCGATGGCTTGACGCCAGTTCCGCCCCAGTGCAACACCTTGAAGCGTTGCTGTCACAACCGGACGACGACGTCACTAACACTGTTAGTGACGTGTTAGGAACACGGGACAACTACTGCCCAGCTCTCAACATAAGCCCGCATACAAAACCCTAGTACACAATAACGGTCCATTGACCACCAAGCAGCAACCCGCAAATGACGCACGTCTTAGTGTCCGTCGGCGGCCGCAGCTACGCGCTGTCCGAGACGCTGCGCAGCTACCAGTTGGCCCCAATCTTCACGGACGCGTGGACGGCGTCGCGTGTGTGGGAAGCCAGCCGCTTCCTGGCCGAGCGCCTCGTGCGCTTCTCCTCTGAGTCGCCCGCGACCTTCGACGTCAGCGCCGGCCAGTCAGTGCTGGAGCTGGGCAGCGGGTGCGGCCTTGCGGGGCTCGTGGCAGCCGATCTAGGTGCCGACGTGCTGCTTACGGACCAGCAGGAGGCGCTGGATCTGCTGCAGCGCAACGTCGAGGCCAACGCGGCGTCCGAGAACGAGCGCGCGCGACTGCACGTGTCCGAGTTCGTCTGGGGCTCCGACTGGACGCCTCCTCGCAGCAGCTACCACTACATCCTCGTATCGGACTGCATCAACCCCATCTACGGACAGGAGAGCTGGAGGAACCTGGCACGCAGTATCGATAGATTTAGCGACCAGGAGACGGTCACGTACCTGGCACACGAAGCCAGGGGAGAGGATGAAGCTATGGCGGACTTTCTCGCCTTCAGTGCGGACATGCTGCGGTGCGAGCGCATCGACCAGCAAGACAGGATCAGCCTATTTAGGATCACGAAGCTGCATAAATAGAGGGGAAGCAGTTGACAGTGCAACGCGACTTGGACCTACATCAGCTTCAACTAATTTCAGACATCAGCATGGCGGAGAGCTCCGTCGGCATCTTCTGGGGCGCTCGACGCTCTCAGCGAAACTCCAGCCTCAGCACTTCCCGGTCTTCGTCGACGGTGCAGCTGCCACGACTAGCGCAGTCTCATTCCAGCAGGAGCTCTGCATCGCTGCTGCTTCCTTCTGAAAGCCAGGCACCACCTCAACGTAGTGCTGCAACTTCGTTGCTGGAGGTGCTCCACACACTGCTACGCAGCATCAAGGGTGACATGGATCATTTCATGAAAAACATACGAGCGATGGACCCGCCTGCAGACAGCACGGTTCACTTCGTAGACCAGAACGGGTCGCGCTACTATTCCCCGGGAGTCACAACAGAGGACCGCGAGTTCTTCGTCCGTGAACGACAGATGGATGCTGATCGGGAGGCGGCACTAGCTGCGGTTCGTTTGCTGCGCTGCTTGAATTGTTGTCAGGGTCGCTCACTCAGCACTTTTGGTTTTACTTGTAGACTGCATTGGCACGAGAGCGTCACTGCGCTGTGGTCGACAAACAGCACTACACTTTCGACCGACGAAAGCAAACCCGCAGCAGCAAGTACTAGAGATCGTGGACTACATTCCCAAGCCCAGCTGTACTGCTATCGGTTGACGCGTTTGTCCTGCAATGACGTGCATCAGATCCAGCAAAGGCGCCTCAAGTCGACAAAACATCGAAGAAGTCACAGCAGATGCAGAAACCGCTCGCATTGATCGTCACCGCAGAAAGATTGACCACCTGCTGCACGTTCTTCAGGACGAGATTGCAAAGGAGACGCGGAGAGAAATCGGTTAGGGCCTTGTGCTTCAGTTGCTATCTTTGACGCAGATCTGATCAACGTTGTGCTGTAGAGGTTCTCGAATTTAGCTATCCAAATGGACCAAGGTCGCGGCAGTCTCGACGGGATATGGCGCTGATCATCAAGGCTCGCTACGAGACAGCAGATCGGATCATGCGCATCTTGGAGGTGCCTGCACGCATCACGCATAGTTCGTTTCAGCATATACCGCTCTAAGCAGTGTGGGGTGTTGTTTGCTGCAGGAATACAAAATCGTGGTTGGGGTTCCAGCAGCAGACTATTTGCTCAAAGCCATCGCAGAGGGGAAGGCGCTCATGTCTTGAATACGTCCGTTTGTTCTATCGACGCAAAGTTTGGCGAGCTTTAGGTGCTAGCGTTGCTACTTCATCCGGCTGCGGTTGTCTAACCGAGGTCCCCGATCCTGAAACAAACAATTCAGCAAGGTGTTCAATGTAAGCGGCGTGTCTAATTGACTGTTGCTAGTGGTTTGCCCACGAACCATCTGTAGCGTTTTTGGCTTGAGTGGTTTTGATGTCGCGGTGGTCTGTGCTGTCCTCGGGCTTCGTTTGATGGTTTTCTGGTCGCAAATTTCAATGATTAGACATTTGACTTGGTGAATCGTCAGTTCAATTTTCACTGGCACCTTTTTCAAAGTGGGGCGAGTCCGTCGTGGCACGTGGTCGTCCCCATGTTTAAATTCCTCCTCCGTTGCGAAGCTGGAAACGCAACCAGAAGATGAAATGGAGGATTTGGATGATGCCTTGGAGCAGCCACGCCCAGGAAACAGAGCAAGCTGCTCCTCTTCGACTTGAGCTTTTCGGTGTAAACGTTCTTCGAGATCTCGGATTCTCTGTTGGTAGTTTTGCTCGTTGTGCCACCCAATTGGGTGCTAGATGTTATCCAGAGAAATAGGAAGTAATGTTGTTGGTTCTCATCCTATCAAAAGGAAAAGCGAATGAAAGCCCTGCAGCTCAGTGTACCTCTTGCAGCTCATGGGGATCCTTGCCGATTGGTATTTTACTGAAATCGATTGCCAGTCTTTCGGTAATCTCTGGTAGACGTATCTCAGAAGCTTGATCGGCGCCGACTTGGCCCAATACCTCAGAGATAGCTCGACTCCGTTGCACTTTGGTCTGTGTAGTAAGATAGAAGGTCGAACAACTTAGAAAAACGAGCAATACATGACCAATGCAGGTCGTGTCAACATCCAACAAATACCTCCAGTGACAAAACGGTGTGCTCCAATATGCGCAGTCGATTCTCAAGTGTAGCCGACAATTCCATCACGTGTGCAAACTGGGATTCAGACTCTTTCCGCGCTGCCTGAAGCTGCCAAAACCCGTGACGAGACGAGCAGTCAAACTCGTGAGTTCACTTCACCAGAGACACATAATCTATGCAGACTCTACCGTGTTTTCCGTTGTTGTGCCTGCATCTTGTTGAAGCCTTTCTCCAACGTCTTCCAGTGCAGCGAGCATTCGCCTCCTCTGAAGATAAATGCAGATAGTTAAAATGGTAAGTCAGCATGATACTAGAGCACGGCGAATCAGGAGTGCACTAAACACACCAAATCGTCCGTCCGAGTCTCGAACGAGTCTTCGACTGCGGCCAACCTGTCGACGAGCTTGCCACATTGATCTTCACTCGTTTGCTGAGCTTCAAGAGAGCAAGCTTGTAGGAGCTGCAATGCATTCTTTAGTGTACTCTGCCTTTCTCGTAGGTCTTTGATCGCAGTAGATACCGTCTCACTGCCCTTGTGAGCGGCAGCGGCTCCTTTCTTGACTTCATCAACCTCAGACTGAAGTGCCACCACCGTACCGCTTAAGAGATGCTGAGTATCTAGACACGTTTTCAATACGCCCTTCACTTCCGTGTGTCCGTGATCAAGTTCCTGTTTAAGATGGTTGAGTCGTAGTTGTAGCTCCCCAAAATGTGCTTCATAGCGGCCTGTGGTCTCCGATGTCTCGGCTCGCCAGGAAGCGTCCACTTGATGCACGAGCTGCTCGACGTCGCTGCTCTGGGGTGATACAATTAACAATTAACAATTAACAGCACAAGCTTGCTTGGTCAGACGCTGGCATCACGCAGCTGATCAAGCAGCAAGAGAGTCTTACCAGCTGCACCACCGTTCGTTCCAGTTGATAGCTCTTCTCCGACACTGATGAGCGCACAAGTGCCAATTCCTACATCACCACAAATCAGAGACATCTTAGCTGCACATTCCTTTCGTGATGAAACCTCGATGGCCCACGCACTTTGTCGAGCTTGTGCGTTGCTGTGTCCGTCAGGTTCTCCACTTTGCGATCTGTCGTTGATTGACTCGAGTGGATCTCTTCCATTCGAGTCTCAAGTGCGAACACCTGCGCTTTCAGCTCCTCGATCTCGTGCTCGGCCTGGTGCTTGACGTCGTAAAGTGCTGCGTCGTTGGTCTTCACTAAGCGTGGCAAGTACTCTTGACATTGACGAAATTGGTCTTCCAACGTTGCCATACGAGGCTGCTGCCGTTCCAACTCTACAGAAAACTTTTCCATCCAGGCGTCCACCTTGGCTGAGTGTCCTGCGAGTTCGCTCTGCGCCTGCTGCGTGGTCTGCTCCACGTATTCTTGGTTGAGCCGGAAGACTTTGGAGAGAGACCCGAGCTTCTGGTCGTTGGCTGTCTGCGCACTCTCCAGATCTGCCAGTCGCCTCTCGAACGTCTGCGTGGTCAAACAGGCAGCCGACACCCGCTCCAGTTGCACCTCGAGGAAGGAGATGTAGGCGTTCCGATCCGTCAGCAGCTTCTTGGCGTTCTTCTCGCCGCAGTGCTTGAGCATCGCATTGCTGCGCATGTAGTCATCGTAGTAGGAGCCAGAGCCCCCCTGTGCCATGGTCGGCAGTTGAAGCAGTTGAAGCTGACTGACTGACTACTCACTCGCTCGCTCGGGGCGTTTTGCGTCGGTTCGAGCCACGACCGCTCTGAACCAGTTTCTTTCCAACCTAAAGACAAGCGGAAGATATGGCGGCGGCGGCTCCGAACGAGGTGGAGGAGGTGATCAAGCAGCTCAAGAGCAAGTCTGGCTTCTCGTCCTACATCCTCATGAACAACGATGGCATCGTAGTCAAGTACGAGAACCTCGAGTACAAGGAGGCCATCATGCACGCCTACCACGTGCTGAGTCTCTTCGGCCGCACCAAGAAGCACCTGCAGAAACTCTTCCCAGACCCGAACGACAGCGAGATCGAGTGGCTGCGACTGCGAACCAAAATGCACGAGATGATCATCGCCCAGCACCTGAGGTTCACTCTTGTGGTGCTGCAGCAGGCGGAGGCGACGGACGCAGCACCAGAACCAATTGGTCGCGGGGCTGTCGAGGAGGTTGCCAACGGGACGAAGGAGGAGGAAAAACCGGTGGCGGCTACATGATGACTTCAAGGAGAGAGGCGAATATTATCGTTGCGATGGTGCATGGACCAAGCAGAAATAATGAAGGCCGTACTATAATAGTTGAAGTTGCACAAGGTAACAAACGTGTTTTGCTTCTGGGTATATTTTCCAGCATAAGAACTGGGAATCGTGTCCAGTCGTGACGATACTAAATTGTACTAGTACTGGACTGTCAACTCTGGAGTTGTCTGTGCAGACCATCGTCACGAGTGTGGGCCTACTGCTGACTGAGACGAGGGCATCATACCTTCAGCCTGAAGGCTTCAGGACCACCGTATCGATAGAGCACAAGCAGAACGAGCAGTTATTTCCAGCGAATTACATGTACGTGGCACCTGCGATTACGAGTGATTGTGAGTTTAGGCTGTTCGAAGGCAATCCAAGTCTTCCATGCCAGATGCTGAGGCAGGCGCAACCTGTGTCCAACGTGTTCGTTTACTTGCACCCGTCTCAAACTCCTGGTAATCTGCGCTCCCCACACGTTGCCGTTACTCCTGCAACGCAACGCCAAAATTTCGAGTGGATGGCGAGCTGAGCCCGGCTCTGTCGTGCGGTGCCAACGAAAACCAACAGGGTCTCCATCCCAGCTCTCTTAACTATCTTGAGCGCCCTCGACTGCCCCGTTCAGCCGAGTGTCGTCCTCGCTCTAGGACAACACATTTGAATTTGCCCACCAAGCAGCAAGTCCTCTCCTCACTCCACGCAGAGAGCTCAAGTCCAGTTCCAGCAACCAGCAAGCGCTCTAGCATGGGTTTCTTCGACGAACAAGTGGGTGTCAAGGTGCCGCAGGTCACCGTCTACTTCTGGATCATCAAGGTCCTTGCTACCACCGTCGGAGAGACATTCGCCGACTTCCTCAACGAGAATGTCGGTCTCGGTCTCGGAGGCACCTCCGGCATCATGCTCGCCATCCTTCTTGCCTCGCTCGCGGGGCAGATGAAGCTCGACTTTTACTTTGCGCCGCTCTACTGGTTTGTCATCGTTGCGATCAGTACAGTCGGCACTCTGCTGAGCGACAACCTCACGGACAATCTCAATGTTCCGCTGGGGGTGACGACCCCAATCTTCTTCGTCTTGTTGGTGATCGTCTTCTTCTCTTGGTACCGCATGGAGAAGAACCTGTCGATCCACAGCATCTTCACCCGGCGTCGCGAGGCCTGGTACTGGTTGGCGGTGCTGGTCACGTTTGCGTTGGGCACTTCAGCGGGAGACCTTGTCGCTGAGCAGCTTGATGTTGGCTACGGGAACTCGCTAGTGCTCTTTGCAAGTTGCATCGTCTTCGTGGGCTTGCTATGGTGGTTCAAAGTGATCAACGGGGTCTTCGGCTTCTGGGTAGTGTACGTGTTGACTCGGCCGCTGGGGGCTTCGCTCGGAGACCTGATGTCACAAGACCCGGCCGACTCGGTAAGCTCAGGGTCAAGCTCCGGGTCAGGATCGTCCTCTCTTTCAACTCCAGCGTCAATGTCTGGTTCAGCTTCTGCAGAGGAGCTCCCATCAGGCTGGAAGGCTGGTCTCAACCTCGGCACGACGGCCACGAGTATGATTTTCTTGGGTCTCATCGCTCTGTTGGTGATTTTCTTGACCGTCACGAAGAAGGACACGCTGAAGGTGGAGCCCCTACAGGCGGATCTCGAAAAGGGCGAGCCAGCGGAGGCAACGTCAACGACCTCAGTCAACCACGAGTGGGCTAAGCTAGGCGACAACGCTCAACACTAAGAGGCGACATAGTACAAACAGAGTACCATTCCTCAAGGGGGGAAGATCAGTATGGGCGGATTTGAAAGGTGTTTCGTTATATATATTCGTTTCTACGCATATCGCTTTGTGGGTTGTTTGTCCTGAACGTGCTCGACAGTCTTCAAGAGCACAGGATACTAAAATGCACGTACCTGGTCACAGAGTGGCGCTGGCTTACTCGACGCGAGTAACAGGCGCCGATGGGAGCTCGCTCTTCCTCGAGCGTTTACGCATGAAGAAGCTCTTGACATCCATGATCGTGCTGAGCAGCACAGGCAGCAGCATCATGCCGTTCAGAACACCGCACACCACCACCATCATGTACATGCGGAAGTAGTACTTCTTGAACACGCGCGAGTCCGCAAGAGTCAACACACTCAGACCGATGACCTTCGTGATGGTGATACCGAACAGCACCGAAGTCAGCACTTGACGAAGTGCATCACGAGCACGCTCGTCGCCTGTGCCGCGAGCCTTGGCAAAGAACCGAACGTAGTGACCGCAGAACTCCACAGCAATACCAGCCGCAATAATCAGGTTCACAATCGACAGACCGTTGAGCATGATGTCCAGTGGCTGCATCAGACCCAGCACGAGCACCACGATGTTCGTTGCCGTCAGCGCAATCACCAGCGAGTAGAACACGTTGCCCAGATACAGCGTCGTGATCACGAAGATTGCTGCCAGCGACAACCCGATGAGCTCGTAGGCATCGTGGATAATCGTCAGGTACTGCTCGAAGTACACGTACGTCAGGTTGTACACCCAGACATCCACACCAGTCTTCTCGCTAATCCACTCAGCCGCCGCTAGGTTCTGCTTGTACGAGTCGATGTAACGCTGCTGCGTTGGATTCGACGTACCTGTCACCATGTACGACCAAGCCGTGATCTCGTCACCGTAGCCACTGCTGTTGAGCTTCACTGCAGGCGTCGAAGAGTTCACAGTCGGAATGGGATCTGTATCAATGCTGAACTGGCCACGGTAGATGGAACCACCACCGTAAGAGCACGATGTGCCGGCGCTAGCAGTTGCGAACATGCTGAAGAGCGACATGTACTCGTCCTCTGGTACAGGAGGCACTGTGTCCGACGAAGGAAGGCAAGTGTCGTCATCTGAACGCAGAGTCGTGTACGTGTCGTTGCCAGTCTCGATCGGAACGTAAGCGCCCTCAGAATCCACACGGCAACATTCGCTATCGGGGTTCACGAAGCCCCAAAAGTCGTCCATCCAGGAGTACGTCGTGCCTGGACTGATGTGGGTAGCACTCTCCTCGCCGTCGTTAGCCAGCGCGTTCATGATGTTGGGAATTGAGTAGGTGCCACAGATATCCTTCGACTTGCAGAAAATCGTCTCCACACTCTCATCGTTTAGCGACCAAGTGTCGGGGTTCCTCTTGTAGCCCGTCTCAACAATGAAGTAGACTGGCGATCCCGTTGCTAGATACACGTCCAACGCGTTGAAGTACTCAATCATGTACGAGCTGGACGGCATTGCCTCCTTCTGTGGTAGACCCTGGTCCAGCGTTTCCATCGAGTAGATTGACCACAGTGTCCAAGCGAGGAATGCCAGGAGAACAGCTAATTTAACAAGCTTATGCGTCAACATTGACGCATAGACGTCCACGCAATAGTCGAGAACCTGCGTCAACGAGTGGTCGTCAGTTGACACCGAAGGCCGGACATCGTCTGCCGCTGGGGTCTTTGGCTGCAACGACACGAGTGGCTCAGACGATTCTTGAACACGATCAGTCTCCGGTCCAGCCGGAGGTACTCGTGCTACCACCGACGAGGCACGCTTGAAAATGATGTCGTACTTCCCGCTCAGCTCGCGGCGCTTGTC